>JANAVB010039951.1:0-64994 GCA_029216955.1 Iris pallida | reverse complement strand
GTCGGAGGAGACTGTCGAGAACGATTGGAAGAAGGGGCTGAGTCAGAGGAGGCCAGGCGAGGTGGAGGTTGGCCATATAGTGGTTGCCTGAGCGCACCGCGACGGTAAAGGAACCGGGCTTGGCGCGGCGGACGCACTCGCCTGCGCAGGGTCGACAGGGATGATTGCTGGAGGTGGGGTACGGTACTTATTATTATTACTGTTATCACTTTTTATAGATTCCATTATTTGCAAATCATATTATTTTATTTGTAAGTATTTTTGTATAAAACAAATTATAGCTAAATGAGTAATTGTAAGTATTTATATCTTTGTTAAAATAGATAAATAATAGTTTTGCACTAAAATATTTCCTAGGCTTATTAAATAATTTAAATGCTAAATTAATAGTTTGCAAATAAATTTTTACAAATCCATGATATCTTTCCTCAAATGAATTATATATATTTGACAAATTTTTATGTTTTGCCCTAAAGTGATTTTCTAGTTTTTTTTCAATATATATATATATATATATATATATATATATATATATATATATATATATATATTTTTTTTTTTTTGCCTACTTTGACAAGCTTAAGTTTTTGCCTAAAAAGCAATTCTTATATTTTTCATGTATTTACCAAGAAACTATTTTTTTAACTAATAAAATATATTTTTAATATTATAAATATTCTTCCTAAAAAACACATATATATTATTCTCCCCTTCTTTCAATTTTTTCTCTACCCATGGCTAAACCTATGGTTCCTATTCTTTTGCCAATTCTAGACTTCTTTATATCGTCCCTAACTAATTTGACCATCCTGAATCCTATGGAACAGTCCATGCCATCATCCGAGGCCGTCATGCATAGTTGTAACATCGCAGTCATACTCCATGCCACATTGATCATTGCAGTACACCAGGCGTCCTACCAGGTAAGTATACCTTGCTATATTTACTGTCATATTATTTATTTTCAGCATTTATTTACTTTGTTTCATATTTTTGTCTTATTTGTTATAAACTGTGCGTCCAAGCTATACTTGGGTGCAAGTGACTTTATCAGTCGTTTCTTGTTTTATTTTTATTGGTTGCATGTCGACTTAGTTGTAGTGGACTACCCTCCTATTGTGGGATATTTATATCTTTGCTGGCTATGACACTTATACTATACGGTTTGAGGCATTTTATTAGGGGCACGACTTACATATTGACTAGCTATCTCTAAAGTCGTACGACGGTAGATATTCATAACGGCTATGACTAGAGTTTAGAGACTCAAGCAGTTACAAAACTGGACGAGTTATGGACATGACTTGGACAGTGTGGGAAATATTGGAGGAGGACAGTCGCTAGTGCGTATGGAAAGCCAAACAGGTAACCCATAGTTTTTGAAAGGAACTATGGCGATACATTTGCAGATGTCCTCTGACGTTTTGGACGTTACGGACGGATACTTATGACTGGGTGCCAGTTACGGACTTATAGCCTAAAATCCCACCCATGCGCATGAAAGTTGTCCTCTAAATTGCACATTAGGCGGTTAGAATCTCCTTTGCATATTTGTGTCTAGGATAGTCTTTTATATATTATATTTTATTATTCTGACAGTTCATATAGCATGTTCTTCCTGTATCTTGCTATATCCCTCTGAGGACCTGGTTATTCCCTAGGTGTGTGTTCATGTCTTCTGTAGGTATCCTAGTCGGGATCGTGGTATTCTCCATTTATTCAAAGATGACGTGACTTGGTTCCTCCTTGCTACTTCCACTTAGCCATTTATATATAATGTACTTCTTTCTTTTTATTTTGGTTGGTAGTGGATGTGTCTCCACCCAAGATATTGTACCAAGACAATTCATTATATGACTTTTATTCTCTTATTTTATGATTAGTTAGTTGTGGTTTCCTGTATTTTACAGCTTATGTATCCATACAAGGCCCCTGTACTTCGTATGTATACAGCTGGCATGTCTACGTACTTAGTCCTACGTATATTGGGACTGGGGCATTATATTTTCTGTTCGAGACTTATTTCTAAAATCTTCTTGTTTGTTTCTTTAGTACTCATTATTGGATATTTTGTTAACTCTTGGTACCTAATAAAACCTCTTATTTCCTAAAAGATAGATAACATCATCTTTATTGTGACTTGGACTATTAGAACTCATTTAGAATTCTCCAAAATTTTTAGAAATTCCTATGTGAGGTTGAGAGACTATTCGATGACCTAATAGGGCGTGGCAGTTGCGTGTTGCAGCCATTATTTTGATTACAGAGACTGAGAATTCACTGCAGCCAGCAGCGTACTGGCGAGGCATGAACTCTAAGTTAAAGTGATTTTAGATATTCATAGGTTTTCGAGTATTATTGAGACCTTGTCGAAAATTCTTCATATTTTGATCCCTTGGTTTGCTTCGTTGATAATTGTTGGAAAATCGATAAAGTTGATAGAATATTCAGTAATATATCGTTATTTGAGTCACGGAGTTGAAAGTTCACTACAGCCAGATATACACTGGCGGGGCAGGGATTCTAAGTAAAGTGACTTCAAAAATCTATACGTTCTCGAATACCATGGAGACTATATTCTCTTTTCATATGATTATTGGTTTTCGAGAATCCCAAATCCTTGCATGTTCACCTTGATTTGATACTAATACCTCCTAGGTAGTTCTATACATTTTCTCAATCAACCCTTGCAATTTTCCTTCTTGCATTTATCGTTAGATCATTTGATTATTCTCAATATACATTGCAAGATTTGATTCTGTTTTTCTAGATTTTAAATCGTACCAATATTTGATCGCATTTTGTCTAAACGTCAATTTTGATCTTGCCTATCTAACAGTGATTTTTCAATTGTGCTAAACATTTAATTTTGATCATGCTTAAAAGATCGTGCCCTCATGATTTACTCCTCTAAGTTGTAATTAAAATTTATCCCACCTCGTGCATTTGATCCTTGATTATTGATAAAATGTGTTATTTTAACTTCTTGTATATAATTATCGTACTTGGTCTCAAGGCTCAGAGCGGCTTTGTGTTGCACAGGATCGGCAGAAGCATTGGGTGGACAATAGCAGACGACCTCTAAAGTTCGTAGTTGGAGATATGGTGTTCCCGAAGATCTCGTCGACTAGAGTTACTATTCAATTTGGCAGAGGCGGGAAACTCAATCCCAAATATATTGGACCCTTCGATATGATAGAGTAGATCGACGAGGTTGCATATCGATTAGCATTTCTGGAGGGAGTACATAACATTTTTCACGTATCCCAGCTCTGTCGCTACATTCCTGATCCGTGCGACGTCGTCGACTATTCAGAGTTGGAGGTTGGGCTGAGCCTGATCTATGTGGAGCAGCCTGTAGAGATTCTCGACCGCAGAGAGAAGCAGCTGAGGAACCAGACGATACCGCGTGTCAGAGTCATGTGGAGGCACCACTCTCCAGGACAATCCACATGGGTGTGCAAGGATGAGACGCGGTAGCGCTATCCCAGCTTGTTTGTATAAGTGTATTTTTCTTTCAATGAATGGCTTGTGTGATGGTGAACAATTATTTGACTATTAGATTTTTAAGAAATAAAATATTTTATTCTTTAAATTTTGAGGACAAAATTTTCTAAGGGGGAGATTTGTAACCCCACTTCCCAGATCAAAAATATATATTATTTTTCTATAGTTTAATATTTTGAATGATTATTTTTTTCGTTAATGAATTTAGATTAGCCATAATGTAAATGTTAACTCTCTTTTTCTTTTACTTAAATTGTTATAGTTGGGTCTCATTTCTAGCCCAATTTCAAGGCCAGTTATATAAGGCTATGGTAGATTAGAAAGTTGGTTAATTTTCCTAAATATTTTATTTGGAATTTTCTAACTAACCATGTGTCTGCGTGTTCTTGTATATAACCAACTTTCAAATTTTACTTTATTCGAATCTTCCCTCTATTTAAATTCCTCAGCAAGAAAACCAACGAACTCTTAATTGCCTATATGATCATACTACCTCTCTCTTTTCTCTTTATTTCGTTCTTGTCTAAGAAATTCTTGGATACCACAGAGCTCTCGTTCCTTCTTCTTCTTCCATACTTCTTTCTCCAAATCCAACCCTAAATTTCTATGAGCTTGGCCATGGCAGACGAGCTCGACGTAGAGGCCAGCAGCGAAAGTCCTCTTTTTGCCTCCGATCGAGCAGCGTGTAGAGTCCCTGACGGCAGCAGCAACATCATCTCCGGTGATTCTTCTTCTTCCCGATTATGTAACGACGATGAAGACTGGTGAGTGTCGATCGATCCTTCTGTTTAAGATCTGGACAAAATATTTAGCTGATTCTTGAAGAAAATTAATGATTCGACTTCTTTTCTTGATCGAGATTGATCCGCCTCTTCTTGGTGCGAACATCGACGAACTGACGGTGAGCCTCCATTTAGATCTCTAAAATTTGTTCGAACAAGTCCAGGACCATAAACTAGTAACTCAGTTTAGATTTTCGTTTTGATATTCTACGAACCTTCAAATTGGATTGAGTTCTTGATTGAGAACTCTTTTTCTTGGATTTAATCGATTATTTATTGGTGTGTTGATCTATGAGATCAACGAGATCTGAGAATTTCCTACATTCTTGGCTTCGAGGAACAGGGAAGATTCGAGAGTATGATCTTGTGTTGTTGCTCACTACATGATTGATGAAATGACCAAACCAGGGCCAGAGCTGTGAATTGGACACGTGAGCGTTGTGTCCGACTGCGAGGAGTGCGCCTTCACTACAAATTCATTTTATTTTACCTAATTTCCTCTACTTCTTTGTTAATGAAGAACTCATCGTTATGCTTAGAACAATATTGTGTGTGTGCACATGCTTGTGTCGAGTGCATGGAGTTGAGTGTCCGCATCCATCGTTAGGACTTGGCAGCATTGTTGTGTTGGTGTCAATTGCAAGGGATGACTGGATACGGACAAGTATGTGCAGTCAGTAGTAAGACTTGTCGTTGTGGGATGTTATAGCCGTTAAATTCAAATTCGGTTCCCATGTATAAGAGTTTAATGTTCTTGATTAAGTAGTATGTGATAGCTATTGTGGTATTTAACTCTTGGGTGCTACTAGCCTTAGAAGCTCATATTGGTTAGACTCATGTGTGTGGGTTCGAGCCAGGTGGCTAGTGCTCGAAATGAACATTTTTCCATTTGCAAGAGAAGGGTGACTTATGTTGGCAAGGTCCTTGATGGAAGTCTTTTTTTCTCTTAGACTACTCTACAGACTGTTGTATGACTATTTTTGGCCACATTTTTGTTGGGTGGTTGAGCTGGGATGGTTTGATTAGAAAGGGGTTGTGCAGAGACTAGCAAATGCAAATGCATGATAGTCTTGATATGTACAGGGCATTCTTGTAATCTCTATTTTTGACCCAATGAAGAAGGGACTGCATGTATCCATTCTAAATGGAGTTGGTTTATAGAATAACTTTATATGTTAATGTTAGAGATTAGTTAATTTTTTAATTATCCTATATAAGGTTATTCTATTAATTTTGTTATCTATGATATTAATAAGTACTTTAAGAGCTTTATTTTGAAAGCTAAGTTGATATTTAATAATTCTATCCTAGGATCTATACCAGGTTTGCTAGATTCATATTTAACAGTTAAGCTAGAGAAATGACTAATTGATTAAAGAGTAGTACTGATTAGTAATAATTAGATAAGGGTCAAAGATTAGAACTTAACCAGCTTGTACTCATTATCAGGAGGACAGACAGATCTTTTTCTTTTTTTGATCACCCTAAGCAAGGCAAGTACATTCTGTGATTTATGTTCATTTATATTCATATCATGTGCTTTTCTTGTAACACGTCATGATACGATATCATGTACTCTTGTACTTTCATGTTCTTGTACTTACTTGTGGTCGGGGAGGGAAATATACTAGCTATGTGACCAAACCCTAGGATCAAAAATTTAGGTTGATAGCTTAGGCCTCGCACCGTACACGCGGGCCTTAAGCCGTACCCATTTCATGTGCTTATTCCTGTGCTTACCCCAGCCGGTCACATATGCTAGCTGTATTTCAAATATTATGCACATCTCATGTCTTGCACTTCAGGTGCAGGATTTACTTCTTGTACTTTATTTCCTGTACTTCATGTACTTTATATTCCTGTACATTCATGTTCTTTTTATGTACTTTATATTTCATGTTCTTATGTACACTTTTTCATATCATGATGTTCTTGTTCATTACCTAGAATTGTACTTTGCTCTACTCCTGGCTAGATATATTGCAGGTGTACTTGAGCATACCGTTCCACCTTATGGTCCAGAGCCCGGAATCTTAGCTGAGCATGATGGAGCCATAACTTAGCTAGAGGTTACAGGTTTAGATTTGTTTAGCTTTACTTCTAGATGTTGTATATTAGAGTTCATAGTTGTATTTCATTCCGTCACCCGATTTGTCTGTGGTACATTTATATATAAATTGTATTATGACTTGTGGATTATGGTGATCATTCTAGGACGATTAGATGTTGTGATGTTTACTTTCATGTTATTCTTGGAGTTTTCCTTAGATGTTTACAGCTTACTGTGTTGAGCCTCTAACGTAGGCTGGGCGTGTTCAACTCGCATCCGAATATTCGAGAACAGGTCATGACAGACGGTGATCCATATTGATTCGTCGGATCATCCGTTTGGACCGACAAATACTTGTTGTTCTAAAATGGATAGTTCGACAGATTTTCTTAAAATCTGGAGGATGATCCGCCTATTCATAATATCTCTTTTTAAGGCTTTTCGCTTTTGTCATCCATACGAAAAGTATTTACATTGGTTTCTATGTTTTACAGACTCTTGAGAAGCTGGATCATTGACTTGTGAAGTTTCTTCATTTCTTATTTGTGATCCTTTAGTGAGCTTATCTGTTCCTTGATTGTGATTCTTTAAATGAGTCCGAGCAATAGCTTGAGGGATGCAGGAATCTTTCATTTGGTTGAGGCTTTACTTTTTATCCTGAGAAGTAGATAAATCTGAAATAGTAGGGGCGTTAATTTTAAGTATCAAAATCAATGTGCCAACAATCTCCCTTATTTTGATAATTGACAAATACACTATTTTTGAGAGATAGCTCCCCCGTAATAGAAAATCTCCCCTCAATACAACCTCTACCCCTTTGTCACTTGTAAAAAATCCAAGATGAGATGCTAAGAACCGTAAAGGGAGCAGAATTGATAATAAGCATATTCATTAGAAAGGAGGAATAGTTTGATAATAGACAAAGCATACCACTCCCTACTGGGAGACAAAAGACAGTGACAAAGATGCACTTAAAACAACATTTTCAAAGTCTACGAAGGATTACACATAGCAAAAATGACACCTTATTGACTCTAAGACGCCACCCACTAGTGCTAGTGATTATTAATTGTCAGGGTCATCCGCCGGTTCTACATCATCAACCTCCTCATCATCAATTACTGTCGCAGGAGTGAAGGAGCCATAGCGATCAATGCCATCTGGATACATGAATCCATAGACATTTGGGTCAGAGAACCGCGGTCCCTGGTAGGTAGGGTTGGGGATAGCATGTTCGTAAAGAGGATTGTTCTCCAAAAGCAATACTGAAAATAATATGCCTGATCTATGAAGCCATGATGGATCGGGGTACCCAGACCCCGGGTGGCAGCCTAGATGCGTTTCGAGGTGGCGATGGTGAGGGAGTTGAAACGACAGTCAATGTACTGACAAATCTCAGGAGGAATAGGCGCCGAAGCCGAAAGAATAGAGGAAGTGCCAGCATGAGTTGGATGAGAAGCCAAGGGTCTAGATGGAGGGTTGCGGCTTTGCCTTGGCAAGAAAATAGCTTTTAGCCTTTGGAAGTTGGTAAGGTCTACCCCGTTGGCCTCTAGAATCATGGTGATGTACTTGCCGTAGAGAAGAGACCGATGGTTGGTCTCCTGGATTCGGATCATGTAGTAGATCATCGTCTTAGCAAGGGAGAAAGGCTCGCAGGCAAAGATAGTATATTGTGATAAGATCCTCGATAGTGAGGTTATCCATGTTTCCAGAGTTTGGGGTGATGGTGTGGCAGAGAATGTGGTGAAGATCGTGGTAAACGGGACTTAAGTCTTTGTCCTCTTGTTTGAGAGAGGTAACACGATCACAGATGCAGAAGATAAATTCTTCAAAGGTGTATTTCGGGAAGAGCTTGGTGATGTCCACAGTGTATGGACGATAGTGACGGTTGGGATATTCTGGAACACCGAAATGGATGCCAGAGATGTGGCATTGATAGTAATCTTGACGCCATCGACCTTCATCTCGAACTCTAAATTATCCCCACTTGCAACTAGGTTCCAGTAGAGCATTTAGACATCGGCGGGAAACACATCCACTCGCCTCTCTAAGAGATCGGTAAAGCCGACATCGTCGAAGATTTTTTGAAGGTTTGGAAAATGGAGAAATGGTGGGTGTATCGATGCACATGAGAAATTTATAGAAGATGTTGAATAAATCTCGAAATTGGTGCATTATTCGAAAGATGGCCAGGTTGTGGTTGTCGGGGTTGGGTTGGGTAGGAATATAGATGTGGGAGGAGGAGCTTGAGAAGGGGAAGAGGAGGCACCATAGCGAGAGCGTTTGTGAGAATGGCTCGTGAGCGGAGAGGCCAGATTTGGGCAAATTTTGGGGCAGAATGGCAGATTGATTATGGAGGTGTGGAGTGATAGAGAAGGAAAAAGAAGGTTGAGGATTTTTAAAGAGAGAATGATGTAATTAATATGAGTAGGTGGGCTTTAAAGAGGTGATGTGAAGGGTTTAACATTTTTGGGAGTGGTACAGCAACGTTGCATTGGGAAGAGGAGGATTTTAGGGATTACAAAATGTCAGATTTTTTCCATCAGTTGCAGAAAGTTGCAGGAGGATCATCCGCCAAAAATTTACGGTTATCTGCCTGTAGATTCGGATGTTTTCAAAAAAATAGGGAATGGAATGATCAAAAATAAATGGCTGCCAGCCGTGACACAACGGATCATACGTCGGACTTCTGTGAAAGTCCGTCGGATAATCCGTCAGATTATCTGGATAGATTTAGAAGGGTTTTTCAATAAGGCCAATTTTTGGACAAATGAAAGAGAAATGTTCTTCGGCAAGAGGTTTGGTGAAAACGTCAGCTAGTTGATGTCAGTATCAATAAATTCAAAACAGATGTCGCCCTTAAGTTGATGATCACGCAAAAAGTGGTGCCGAATCTCAACATGTTTCGTGCGTGAGTGGCAAATCAATTTTTAATAAGATTAATAGAGCTAGTATTGTCACATTTGATAGAAATACTATTTAAAAAATACCATGGTCTACAAGTGTTTGTATCATCCAAAGGATCTATGCACAACAACATCCACCACAATGTATTTGACCTCAGTTGTGGAAAGGGCAACTGAGTTTTATTTCTTACTAAACCATGAAACCAAGAATTTCTCAAGGAATTAGCATGCACTGCTAGTACTTTTTTGGTCAATCTTGCATCCAGCAAAATATGCATCTGAGTAGCCAATAAGCTCAAAGGATGAAGATTTGGATACCAAAGTCCCATGTTAATGGTGCCTTTGAGATACCAAAAAATGTGCTTAACGACACATAAATATGATTCTTTGGGATTTTTTTGGTAACGTGCACATAAACAAACACTAAACATGGGTAGTTAAGTAAAGCAAGCTACCGATCATACCTCGATACTTACGAATGTCGATGGAGACACCATTTTCATCTTGATCAAGCTTTATCGTTGTGGCCATAGGAGTTCTCATTGATTTGGATGAATCTAGCTCAAAGCGCTTGAGAAGATCCTTTGTTATTTGGCTTGATTGATGAACGTATCTTGAGGTCCTTGCTTGATTTGTAGACCCAAAAAAAGATAGCTCTCCCACATGTTTATTTCAAATTCGTCTTGCATAACTTTGGCAAATTCTACACATAGTATTTTGTTAGTATAACCAAAAAATATCATCAACATAGATTTAAACTAATAAAAGCATGCCATTTTGAGTTTTAATAAAATTTGCGGTGTCAACTTTACCCTTGGAGAAGTTGTGAGAAATGAAAAAGGAGCTAAGGTGCCCATACCAAGCACGAGGAGCTTATTTGAGACCATAGAGGGCTTTGTGAAGTTTGAAAATATGATCAAAAAATTAAAAAATTCAAATCCAGGAGGTTGCTTGACATACACCTCTTCTTTAATAACTCCATTTAAATAGGCACTTTTCACGTCCATTTAAAAAACTTTAAAATTATTAAAAACAAGCAAAAGCACAAAACATTCGAATAGATTCAAGACGAGCAACCGGAGCATAGGTTTCTTCGTAGTCAATGCCGTCCTCTTTTTTATAGCCTTGAGCAACCAATTGAGCTTTTACGAGTGACGATACCATCCTTATTGAGTTTATTTTGAAACACCCACTTTGTCCCAATAATGGGATAGTTGTGGGGCTTAGGAACGAGTTCCCAAACATTGTTTCGCTTAAATTGATTAAGCTCTTCTTGCATTGCAATCATCCAAAATTCATATTTAAAAGCATCATTAATACTTTTCGACTATGTTCATGAAATAAAAGCCATTTTTGCAGTGATCTTATGTAGAAGATCTAGTGCTAATCCGTGAGGATGGTCACCAATAACAAGCTCCTTAGGATGACGGGAACAAATCTCTATTCTTTGGGGAGATCCCTTTAAGGAGGCTCTATTGGTGGAGAGTCTTCGGGTGAAGTAGTCTCAACTTTATTACTTTATGAAGGAGCACTAGTATCTCCAAGAGGAGAGTTTTCCAAACCAAAAGAGAAGTCATCAACATCATTCAAGGATCTAGATGTGAAAGTGTTAAGTTCATCACAGGAGACATTGATTGACTTTTCGACTACAAGACTTTTTTTCTTAAATACACGAAAACCTTTGCTATGCGTAGAATAACCAAGAAAGATGCCTTCGTAAGATTTTTCTTCAAATTTGCGTAGGTTATCTTTGGTATTCAAAATAAAATATTTGCATCCAAAAACTTTAAAATAGTCAATAGAGGAAATTTTTTCAAACTAAAGCTCATATGGAGTTTTCTTAAAAATAGGTCCAATCAAGACTCTATTCATAACATAACATGTCTTTATCGCTTTCGCCCAAAAGTATTGGGGGAGCTTGTATTGGTTTAACATGACCCTTTCCATATCGCTAAGGGTTCTATTCTTTCTTTCCATAATACCATTTCGTTGTGGAGTTCTATGGCAAGCAAAATCATGACCAAAATTATTTTTTATAACAAAACCTTTTAAAATCGATATTGTCAAATTCTCCTCCATGATCACTTCTAATTTTATTGATCATAATATCTTTCTCATTTTGAATATGTTTACGAAAGCAACAAATTCACGAAAATTATCACTTTTATTTATAAGAAAAAAACCCAAGTAATCTCGAAAGATCATTAATTAAAACAAAAGCATAGATTTTTCCACCAAGACTAGCTACTCTATGGCTGAATAAATCCATATGAATAAATTTGAGAGGTCTAGTAGTGCTCACCGAGTTAATGGATTCGAAGAAGATTTTTAACTTACACTTCTCGCATTCTTGACATACCACGTCTTTCTTGAATGGAATGCTTGGGAGTCCTTTAACAAGCTTCTTGGTGACCAGTCGGAAGATGGTTCTATGTTGGCATATCCAAGTCTCATATACCGAAGCCAACTCTCATCATTCTTTGCTACTAAGCACCTGCCATTGTTAGTGCTTTCAACAAGATAAAGAACATAAATGTTATTTTCTCTAATACCTTCATACACAGTAGAACCATTCGTGCTATCAGAGATGAAGCACTTATGTTTAACAAAGTTAACATCATAGCCATTATCTGTGAGATGGCTAATGCTAAGAAGGTTGTGCTCAAGATTTGTAACACGAAAAACATTTTTAATACAAGGATAAGGAGGGAAGCCGATATTACCGTGTCCAATAATGTATCCTTTAGATTATTGCCGAAGGATACGTATTCTTCCTTCTTCTTCGATAGCATTGCAAAAAGTGAAGCATCATTGGTCATGTGCCGTGAGCAACTGCTATCGAGAATCTATTTGCTTCTAACATGCGATGAGGATTCACCTACAACACACGTTGAAGATAAAACTTTGGTACCCAGAAATGTTTGGATCCTTGAATGTTAGTTTTAGGAACCCATTTAAACATTCTCATGTTAACATGCTTTCTCATTTGACAATAATGAGATGTGTGTCCAAGTAAACCACGATAGTGGCACATCATGGGTGTTATAGGTCTAGAGGAAAGTGAGTGAGTGTTATGTGTATGAGGAGTTATAGTAGATTGAGGATTTCGAGCATGAGTGTTATGGAGAGATAGTAGAAAGCGTGATGTGATGTGTTTGTGTTTTTTTCAAAGGGTCCTCTTGTGTGTGCATTTGTTTGGGATATGACCTATGTGTTATGTTCTTGTGAGTGTGATTTTGTGGCTAGTGTTGGTGTGTCTTTGATTATGCATTGTGCATTTGTGTGAGCCATGCCTCTTGTTTCTTGCTATTTGTGCGAAGGTCATTGTATATCATAGAGGTTGTATATTCTCTTTGTTAGTGGCAAGTGTCTTGTGCACAAAAAGTTCATATCCTTCTTTGACGGATTAAAATTTAACGTCTTGGGCTTCTTGGTGCTTTAGTCGAAGAGACTCAATCTCATCTGTGTCAGAAGCAGGAGACTTTTCTTTATATCAAGGATGATATTAAAAGTCTTTCGATTTCTTAATTGAGTGTATTAATTCCTTTGAGAGATTTTCTGTGTTTACTTCTTATAACCTTGTGTTCATCATGTAGTTCAAAAATGGTATATTTTATAATTTAGTGTAAGAGAGGGCATTCATAGAAAAGTTATCGAGTACTTGATTTGATTTCGTAGTCATAGACAAACATTTGTGTTGTGTTTGCATTCTTTGTCATAATTCGAGAGTCACTAGCATCACTTTTGTACCAGATACTAGTGTTGGCGTACTTCCTTAAGGATGAGCTTCCTTTGCTTGACCTCTCGTATTTGCCAGATTCTCTTCTTCTTATAGAACAATCCCTTTTGATGTTTCCAGTCCTCTTGCAGTTGTATCAAGAAGTTTCTTCGTCCGTGTCCCTCCTTGGACGATTTGCTTTGTTGAATTTGAGAAACTTTGGAAGTACTTGGCGGTGAGAGCAATTTTTTTAGTCATCCGAATCATCATCATAGGAGTCATCTTTTGAGGAGAACTTGATGGTCTTGAGAGCGAGGGATTTTTATTTTTTCCTTCGTCTTCTCTTTCTTATTTTCTTGTATGGAGGCTTACTCTTGATCCTTTATGTCTAGCTCGTGGATCATTAGCTTTCCCATGAGTGTCTTAAGGTTCATTGTCGTTAGGTCATTCCCTTCGATGATGGCCGTAGCTTTGGGGTTCCATCCATCGGTTAATTCTTTGAAAATCTTTCGAATCTTTTCGTGAGTGGATATACCTTACCAAGAAAGGAGAGAGGGTTAATAATATCAAAGATTCGAGTAAACATAACAGTATATACTCATTGTATTTTATTTTGAAAGATTTATACTCTTGAGGGATCTACTAATCTTTAATTCCTTTACTTGTGATGTTCCCTCGTGTGTGACTGCCAAAAGTTTTCATATTTCGTTGGAAGTTTTACAAGTAGAGATCCTATTGAATTCATTGCTATCAAGATCACATAGAGTTCGTTCATAGCTTTTGTATCCCGATTTGCAACCTTTTTGTCTTTTTTGGAAAGTTTATCTCTAAGAGTTTTTGAAACTACTTCCTCAATAACTATCAAAGATTTAGGGTTGTCATTTACAATGCAATCCCATAGATCGAAATCTAGGAATTTCAAGTAAATGCCCATCCTAATTTTATAATAGTTATTGGTTAATCAAATAGAGGAGGTCTATTTGTGGAGTGTCCCTCATTATAATGAGTTGGTACTAGGATTAGTGGCCATGGATCACTCTAAGGATGTAAATCCAAATCAAGAGACTATGCTCTGATACCAATTGTAAAACCCTAGAGGGGTGAATAGGGTAATAAAAAGATTATCAACAATAATAAGCAATTTAAAGGATAATAAAGGAAGAGAGAATCAAACACTCGATATATCATGGTATCCTCCCAAGGGGTATCTCCAGTCCCAGAACTCCCTCCGACTCTAATCCACTATTTGAGTAAATAGTTACAACACGAGTTTGGATCCGAAGAAGTCGTCAACTTCTAACACGAGTTTGGATCCGAAGAGCTTGCCAACTTCTTAAACACGAGTTTTCCTCCAAGTCTTGTCAACTTCATACACACGAGTTTTCCTACGAAGGTTCAACTTCAACTTGAGAGAAAGAAAGGTTTCGATCTTCTTGAACACTTTGAAGATCTAAGATTACAACTCTTAAATACTCTAGCACTTTTGATTGGATGGCAAGTTAATGTTTTGTAGAGCAATTGTCGAGCTCTTTGTTAGTTGAAAAGTTAAGGCTCAAAAGGATAAGTATTTATGAAGAGTGGTGAAGTCTATTTATACAAATCCAAGAAGATAGAGCATTTACTATAGTCGAATGATCTGTCGGCTGTCCGTAGACGTCCGACGGATCATCTGCACAAGCATAACGGCTAGAAAACTAGCCGTTGGATGCACTAAATGCTCATTAAGGATCGTTGGATTTGAATTCAAATACCCACCTCAGCAAGAACAAATCATTCGACGGTGATCCGCTGGATCATCCTTTGGACCCAAAAATACTTAATGTTCCAAAACGGATAGTCCGACAGATTTTTTCGAAAATTCGACGGATGATCTGTTAGAACCAGCAAAAAAACTTAATGTTTCAAAACGAATCATCCAACGGTGATCTGCCTGATCATCCATTTGGACCCACAAGTACTTGCTATTCCAAAGGATAGTTCGACGGATTTTTGCAGAAATCACGGATAATCCGCCTCTTCATAATATCTCTTTCTAAGGCTTTTAGCTTTTGCCATCCATAAAAAAGTATTTACATTGGTTTCCTTGTTATACAGACTCTTGGAAAGATGGATCTTTGACTTGTGAAGTTTCTTTATTTCTTGATTTGTGATCCTTTAGTGTGCTTCTGCATTTGCCAAAGCACGTGAAACAAGGACATCATCAATTTTGTGTGATCTTTTCTCTACGGTCCAAATTTGAATAGGCTCCTCCGAGTAAGATAAGTTCGTACATAACTCCAACTGGTCGAAGCTAACCATGTGACTTGGATCGTGCACGTATTTTTAAAGTTTTGAAATATACAAAACATCGTACACTTCATCCAAGACCAAAGGTAGTACGATTCGATAAGCAACAGTTTCGACTCACTCGAGGATCTCGAAAGGGCCAACAAATCCCGGGCTCAATTTCCTTTAACACGAACTGCATCATGCCACGCATCGGCATTACTTTCAAAAACACATGGTCTCCAACCAGAAATTCTAGCGATCGTCGACGAAGATCTGCGTAACTCTTTTGCTGACATTGTGCGATGCGAAGTCTGTCGCGAATTAAGGGGACTTTTTTGATGGTCTGCTCCACCAGTTCCGGTCCGAGCACCTGTCGCTCTTCGACTTTGTCCCAACATATCGGAGATCGACACTTTCTTTCGTAGAGAACCTCGTAGGGTGCCATCTGAATGCTCGATTGATAAAATTGTTATACGCAAATTCTGCCAAGGGCAAGTGCATATCCCAACTATTCTTTAGATCGATCGCACATAGATGCAACATACACTACACCAAATTTCTTCATTTTTGACAGTTTATATTTACCAAAAATGACGGACCTTAGCCATAGCTATGGTCTCAACATACTGAATCTGTCGTTTCCTTTAAAAACCCCATCAAAACATAATCCCTAAGAGATTTAGCGCTAAAGTTGGCACCGTTTGTTTCGCACACTTTTTCCCCTCTAATGTTCCTCTCTCTCCTCTCATAAAATTTCCTCAATCAAAAGAAATTCAAAGCAAAAAAAATTACTCTAATCTTCCGCTCTCTCCACTATAAGTAATCCTTCTAGTTTTTTTTGCAATAAGATTTTATGGGCATAAGAGCCTCTTGATAGTCTTTCACACTATTGTTTTTTTTTGCTATTGATTTGTTTCTAATCGAATCATGCAAATTCGTTTTTTGGGTGTGTTTTTACTCTAAATTGGATCTGCATCTTTGATTTTTTTCTCCAATCGGAGCTTTGTCTATTGATTTTTTCTTCTGTTTTAAAGAAGAAAAAAGTAGGTTGGATTGATGTGTCTTCTCTGCCGCGAACACGAGCTCATGTGGGTCAGCTCCTCCTCTGTCGCCGCCGGTCAAGGAGCAGCTGTACAGGAGGAGGGTGCCGTTGCACTTGAGTCGACCGCGGACACGAGCTCGTGTGGGGGAGGAGGCAACATTTGTTATATACCATATTTTTATTTTGTTTCCATATCGTATGATTTTTTGTATTATTTTATTTATATTAAATTTGAAATCTGAACATCTCAATCTGTAACTTCAGTCCATGTGATATTAGCAATTGCAATTTTTTTAATTTACTCCACCTTGATCCCCTTCCTCCTCTCATGAGTTGGTCTCATCCAACATTTTTTCATTGTAATTTGTTGATCGATCAACACATCGTCCACCTAAAGACAATTTTTCCATGCCTCTCTTGATGGGAAAAATGTTTACATAGATTTCGGGTTTTTAAGATCCCAAACATTATTAAATAAATTATAATATATAATGAACCAAGTTATGCTTCAATTAGAATGCATAATCCGATTTTGATTCCAACCCAAACATAAATGAAATGAGAAATGACATATATGAATGGTCAGAATCAAACTATGTATAATTCTCGACGAAGTATTTGACAAAAGGCATATTTGTTTGACGGAGATGGGAAGCTTGGAGATATTATGCTTGGCGACTTGGTTAATTGGCCAAAAGTATTTGTTCAACATATTAGTGTGAAGTTATGCAATTAGTTTTTTGTTATCTAGTCTTAGTACTAAGCAAAACTATGTAGTAGTAGTACTCTCTTTTTTAACGCTGTGTACAAGAAATTTTTGAATATTTATGACTACAAATTTTGATTGTTTGCTTAAATGCAATATCAGTTGTTTATATACTAAGTGACTGGAGTTGGTGATAATTCTGAGTTATTCGTGCTATTTATATACAATATCGATTCAAATTACTGCATAATTAGACTCGTCTATATGTAATACGTTACTGAATGATTGGAGTTGTTTATACGTTTTTATTTATTTATTTTTTAATTAAATTTTCAGAAAAACGACGGATCGTATCAGTCTCAAAGGATACAAAAACGTTCACAGGTTATTTGACAGCTATAGTCCATCAATTAATTTATGACAGCCTATGTCTGTAATTTAATTTACTACACACTAACGGTTCCAAACCGTCATATTTTTGCTACGGTACAATTTTCAACGGACCATCCGACTGTCTAAAACCGTCGAAAATCAAAATTTACAATGGTTCTAGACAGTCAAGAATCATGAATTCTGGCGTAGTATATCTTCTAAGATTTGGTTCATCCTTTCCGTCTAAATATTTGTCTAGGGGTGGTATGCAGTACTAAAATTTAGTTTGGTCCCAATCGTAGCTTGCAAGCTCTTCCAGAAATGCGATAGGAATTATCCATCTCTGTCCAAAACTATTGTGATTATTACACCATGCAGTCGAACAATCTCATCAAAATAGGATTTGTGCTAACCGATCGATGCTCCATGCTACTTTGATTGCGATGAAATGAGCCGACTTGGCCAATCTATCAACAATGACCCAAATCGTATCATTCCCTCGCGGCATCTTCGAAACTCCTACGATAAAATACATCGAGATATTGTCCCACTTCCATTCGGGAATAGCGAGGTTCTGCAGCTCCTCGCCTAGCCTTTGGTGTTCCGCCTTCACTTGCTGACAAGCCAAGCACTATGACACGAAAGTAGCCACGTCTTTCTTCATGTCGTGCCACCAAAAGATCGTACGAAAGTCCTTGTACATCTTGGTACTCCCAGGATGCAACGAGTACACGCATAATGCGCCTCCGTCAGAATTTTTTCTAAGTTCGCATTTTCAGATAATGAGCCTTCCTTTTAATTGCATCGACCCGATTCGTCCTTCGCAAAGTCAGTTGCCCTTCCTGTTGAAATCAGCTTACGTATCTTCTTCAGAATAGATCGTCCTTTGTTCAGTCTTTATTTGTCGTACAGGTTCAACCCAGGCTTCAACTGAGCCAGGTGTAGATATCGATATTCAATTTCGAGTTCGATACCATCGCTTCTAAGCCTTGTATCTTATCGTTTAGGGACAGTGATCCCATAAACATTTTTCTCAACATTCTGCTACGACGTTTCCCTTGTCCGATGTATACTCGACGTAGCATGTAGCTTTTATTAGTTCGAGCCAACACTACTGCCTCAAGTTAAGTTTTGTTGGGTGAATAAGTATTTGAGGCTCTTGTGATCCATGTAGATTCTACAAGCATACCATAGGGGTAGTGTTGCAAGAGTTTCAACGCTAACACATTTGTCTCCTAGATCATGTGTCGGATAATTCTTCACATAGTGGTTCAAATGCCTCGAAGCATAGGAGATGACTTTGTCCTGATGCATAAGCATGCACCCTAGGCCAGTGTCCGATGCATCGCTGAATATTTAAAATCCTTCTGGCCCATCTAGAAGTGTAAGTATTGGGGCTAAGATGAGCCATTATTTCAACTCTTGAAAGCTGGTTTTACAGCATCACTTTTTTCGAATACAACTCCTTCTGGGTGAGACGAGTCAGAGGCGACGCTAGTTTAGAAAATTTTCGTATGAATCTTCGATAGTAGCCCGCCAAGTCTAGAATTCGAATGTCGCTAACCGAGGTAGGTCGTTTCCAATCTACCATGCTTTTTTTTGGATCCATCGCAACACCTTCAGCAGTGATAACTGCCCGAGGAACGTCACGCTACTCATCCAGAACTCGTATTTAATCATTTCGTATATAATTTGTGTTCAACAATCTGTATCACGTCTTCAAGTGCTCTGTG
Source organism: Iris pallida (assembly GCA_029216955.1). Classification (NCBI taxonomy): domain Eukaryota; kingdom Viridiplantae; phylum Streptophyta; class Magnoliopsida; order Asparagales; family Iridaceae; genus Iris; species Iris pallida. Next base: position 45,910 of record JANAVB010039951.1, on the reverse strand, counting down.
TGCTCTTCTGATTCTTCGAGTATATAAGGATATCATCGATGAACGTGACCAAAATTTATCGATTGGGGTCGGAAGACTCGGTTCTCAAATCCATAAAGCGACTGGGGCGTTCGTCAGACCGAACGCATGACTAGAATTTGTAATGTCTATCGAGTGCAGAAGGCAGACTTGATACATCGTCGGACTTGATCTTCAACTAGTGGTCCTGAACAATGATCAATTTTTGAAAATATTGATGCGCCTTGCAGTTGATCGAACAAGTCTTCGGTTCGTGGCAGTGGATAATTGTTCCGTACGGTAGCCTTGTTGAGTTCTCGATAATCGATGCATAGCCATCGATCCGTCTTCTTTTTTACGAACAATACGAGAGCTCCCCAGAGGGATGTTAGGGAAAATAAATCTGTCATCTAGCAACTCTTATAGTTGTACCTTCACTCTTTCAGTTCTGTTGGGACCATTCGATAAGTCACTTCTGATATCGATCGTGTATCCGAAAGGTGTCGATACTGAATTTTACTTCTCGATCTGGCGACATCCGTATTTTGTCTGGAAAACGTTAGGGAAATCTACCACAACATCTATCTGTACTGTGTATCCTTACTCGTATCTCGAACTGATGCCAAGTATCCCTCATATCCGGAACGCAACATATCTTACCAAAATTGTCGATAACACCATGGCCGTCTTCGATACTGTATCATACGAATATGAGAACTCTGTCTTGCCAGAAAGACGAAACAACTATCTTCTCTGCGCACTCGATCGTTGAGCGCCCAACAATCCATACCCAGGATTATATCGTACTCTTTGATGTCTAGGACCATGAATTCCAAGGATAGATTTCGACCTCCGATTCAAATATGGTTGTTCCTAAATAAAGTTTGTAGGCATATCGACTCCCGATGGAGTGCTAATTCTAATGTTCATATCTAGCGATTGCATAGCTAATTTATTTTTTAGCAAAATTGTAGATATAAAACTATGCATTGCACCCGAATCGAATAGTACTCGACCAGGTATATTTTTATAGAGTAGTATACATCTTACAACAGTATCAGACTGAATGCTTATCTCGAGTTAATGCACAGACTGACCTTGCGCCCCGTGGCATTGATTTGGCGGGTTCACTGGCACTACATTGGTGTCTCGAACTGGTGGCACCCTATTCTGATTTGGAATATTTTTTGGAGGTTGAAACATTCCTTGGAGGGTTGTATTGATTCAAAACATTTCTTGCACAATTTGGCATCAAATGACCTATCTCGTCATACTTGTAAATCTCTTAACGAAACAATCGGCGGGCAATGTCTATGCTTGCCGCACTTATGGCAATATAATCCGGGATAGGGACTCGATTGTCAAACGTGTTTAGATGCTTTTGTGCTCCATATCCTCCAGTATCGTTAGACACTCATTGAAATTATTACGGACGACTGGCACAGCTCGTTATGACATACGGTCGAAGATTTTCTCGCTGTCAAGTGGGTTCATAGATTTACGATAAGCTTGACACCGTTGGTTTATGACATCCCTACGAAGCTCATCATTTAGGCCTTGTTGAAAGCGTTCACACTAGGCTTCTTTGTTGGACAGGAAGGTCAACAAATTTTACAAGTTTTGGAGTTTGAGTCATAATCGTCAACCGAAATATTCGATTGTTTCAACATCATGAACTCGTATGCCTTTGTCGACAGATGGCGCGAGGAACATACTGCTCAAAAATGCTTCCTTGAACATTTTAAGGAAATCTTGATGTCGGGGTCGGCTCAAAGATTTTCTGTTTCTTGCCCACCATTCGTAGGCCCTCAATTGTAGTTGTAGCATCGCACATATAACTCTTTTGGACCCATTAATGTTGAGAAGATTAAACAGGTCCTCGATTTCTGCCAGCCAGCCTACGATCACATCGAGCTCCGCTCGATCGTTAAACTTTGGCGGGTTCATCTTACGGAACTCAGTTGCTTTGAACAAAGAAGAAGAGTTCATCGTTTATGGCTGAACTTCTTCATGGACTTCTTCTCTCTCTCAGATGCCACGATGTTGCATTGGTTTTGTTGCTATAGTGCTTATGATCCATGTTAGGGCATCCATCTGCTTTTGATGTGCACCAAATTGGGCTTGGATCTGCGCTTAAACCTATTGCTACTGCACCTCCATCAGGCACAAAATTCTCTCCATCGTGATTTTGCTATTGCTAGCGCCTCTGAACTATTCACAGCGTTGGTTGTTGTGGCAGGATTATTTTTCTTAGTCATTTCTACAAAACAAAGTAAGCCCGTTAGTATTTTCAAAATATCTATGGGCTTACCTGTATGGAACTTTTTTTGCAGCATGTCTAAAACCACCACTTTTCTCCAAGAGGGATATTTTAGACTTTTTCTATCTCTTTTATTATTGTGAACTCAGATTATATTTTGAATGATAAATTTATTTTACAAAACTAGTCATTAGATTAATTATTACAATATTTGATATAACGCACATGATAACTCATTATATATGATTAGTGGTTAGCCTTTAGTTAGAATCGTGGTTAGAGATCCTAGAAGACTAAATCGACTTGACATGACCACCTAATTAAATGATTAGGACTAGCATAATTGACTTTAATTAGTCTCTAGTTAGATTAGAAAGATTAAATAGAAAGTTTTACTAAAACACCTAATTAGGAAGAAATTTTTAATCCCTAAACTTGTCACGACACATAGAGGGACCTTATAGATTTCATACTAACCTAAAACCCTATACCTACCTATTTTGGACAGCCAACACAATCCTCATCCTATAAGAAGAATAACTTATTCTTCTTCATCTTTCCTTCGAAAACCCTAACCCTATTGGAAGGTTCTTCCCCAAATTGTTCCTACACCCAAATTGTCTCCAAATCAGCCCAAATTAGTCTCATTCTTCCCCTTGGAGAGTAGAAGGCTCTAGAAACTAGCTTTGAGGGATTACAGCACTTGGAGCTTAAGAGCTTTTGGATATTATAGCTGTTTCATTAGGAATCCATCTTCTAATCGTAAAATGTTCTAAACCCTCTAATTCATAACAATAGTGTAGATACATCAATTAGGGACCCACATGCATTAGGTTTACCATAGAGAGGAGTTTTGACTCTTCTTCTCTCATTTGGAGACTTTTCTCCTTGTATTTTGACCCATTTGAGGGAAAATTCGAGAATGAGAATTCTATGATTTGTGAATAGGTTTGTTAGGCCCTAATTGTGATTTAAAATATGTAGATGAGCTTTGGGTCAAGTTTGAATCCATTTGGAGTGCGTATCGTGGACGTATCTGATACGCACACCAAGTATTTGACAAAATAGCCAAAAGAGCACCCAATGCTCTAAATTTCAGTTTTGAATCTTATGTTTGGATTGCCTTGCTATGAGTTATCAATTGTATGATTATCTAGGGATTTAAAGTGGTTTAGGTGTGGTTTTATTATTTTGGGGGCTTGCGAAATATATAGGTTGATGTAATGTGGACTGTGGTTGACTAATGGTTAGTGTTAATCATTGATTTATGACCAGTTCCATTTCATTATCAGTCCCTGATTAATCAGTTCAGTCTAGTGATGTTGTTCAGTCTTTGATGTTAGTGTATCAGTCCATTTATCTCACTGTTCAACCCACGCCCTATTTTAGTTTAGTTTTGCCATTACCATTTATTTTAGTCATCTGTATTCAGATTGGGGGTGTTGGCTTGGGGTTTAAACATTTTTTAGTCCTATTTGAATTATGTTTAGTTTCCTATTTAATTTTTCAGCCATGAGAGGCCATTGCCCACATCAGTCCTTAGCCTTATGGTTTGACCATCATCTTTAATGTATATGTTATAAGAAACTATGGTATCAGCTATAGTGTATGGTGTATCGTTTCCTTACATGCTTTGTGCCAGTCTCGATTCTTTGGTTCATTTGTTCAGTAATAGATTGGTAACAGTCCTTGATGTATAGGTGTTCAGTCAACCTGAACTCATTTGTTTTAGCCCCTACACACCTAATTGTTCAGTCCATACATCAAGTTCAGTCTTCATCCAACAAGCATTATCCCAGTCCCTATTGTCACTGCTTGCATATTAGTTCAGTCGTTTCACTTATGTTTAGATATTCCATATATGTTTAATCCTTGGAACCTTCAAGATCAGTTATGAGATAAGAGGGCTTGGTTTGGATGAACATTTTAATTTTAGTCCATGTTCAGTCTAGGATATTCAGTCCTTATTACTTAATATCAGTTGTCACGTCCCAGAACTAGAATACTAGCAAGTAGGGACATAAAAGGCCAGCTACGCAATCCCAAAGTACACCAGTACTCTGAAATAACGTATAAGTTGTCAAGACATGGAGGTTACTTCTACAAGCCAACAGTCGATCCTAGGTTAAACAATCCTAGGTATCTCAATCACAGGCAATTATACAAGGAGCAAGAAGTATGTTCATCAGACATACAATAGTAAAGCGTCACAAACCATTTATACATGGATGATCATGAAGCTAGTCATACAAAATAGAGAACTAGCAACAGTAATAGTCACACATGATAAGCTCTAGCTATAGACTAGAATATGCAAACATGTTTAGGCCGTAGGCAAGATATCAAGAACAAAACATGAGCTAAACACGAGCTCGGAGGCTAAACGTCACAAAAGAATATTGTACATATCAAGTGGGAGAATGAAACAAGAAACCCATTCAGGTACTCTGGTGCTCCGGATAGTCACCGTCAAGTAGACGGTGCGGAAGATCCCTTGGCCCCTCTATTAGATCAGGCCAAACAAAACAAGTGGGATCAGACCCCCAAATAGCAAGTACCACAAAGGAAGCCAAACTATGGACTAAAACCAGCAATAGCTAACATAACAATGGTTAGAGATATAATTAAGTAAAAGCAAATCAAGACTCGTGCACTACCAACGCGCTTATCCCAAACATGGAAGACAATAAGTAAAGCATGATGTGACGTAAAGTAACTAACATGTGACGTAATATAAACTGTGGACTTGTGAATTAAATAGAGAACTTGTGACATAGCTAAACCATAAGAGAAATGGTACACGCGAACATGTACGATAAATGAAACATGTGAGCATGTTAGATAACTGAGACTTGTGAGCATGTTATATAAATAGAGCATGAGAGCCTGTGATAATTATATAGAATGACAATGATAAGATGACTTGGGAGCTATTTCGAAAAGCCAAGTTACAACCCGTAAACCAAACAGGACCGGGGTTGTAACCCTTCTCCTGAACAGAACTCAGCCTCCGATCATTTATCAATAAAATTAAAGCATAAATAATGATGTACTAAAATATACAAACAAACACTGCCTAGACAAAACTAGACTGGACTGACAGACTCCATCCATCAAAAACGACCAAGCAATGAGTACGGCTTGATACATTAGCTAACTAGGGTTATCACAAGCCTAGTTACTAGCAAGATGCAATGAGATGTTTCGACAGTCACAAGCCCTGCAGCTATCCAGGTTATCCAGACGCAAGTTACAAGGATTATAACGGATACATCGTCCAGGAGACAAATGTATCCTAAGAGAGTTATTAGGTGACTTGGGGGTGCAACACATGACATTGTGCATATTACTTGTTTCAAGAAGTGCCCCACATGACAGTGGTTGGAATGTGCCCTACTCGACGACAGGCTACAAGTCCACTCAATGCGCCCAGATAACGGAATCACCTGTAACTGAAAACATCTCTCTATATGAACTACTTGATCAATCTAGTCATTAACCTAGTCAGATTCAGTATAAATTCCTGACCGTGGTAACCAAGAATTCATGTCCTAGATATGATGCAGACGAGACATGTAGCTTGTTCATGCATACACAATACATTCAACCATGGTGTCCAAAAGAGTTGTATTAGCAAGAAGAATAGCCATCACAACAGCATCTTGATTATACATGTCATGTTTGGTTTACTTGTTATTTAAAGAGTACTTGTCAAGAGTGCACCTCGACGGGCCACTATCATGTAAGCAAAGAAGGGATGTGTTCTAGAGTGCACCACGGCAGATCACTATCATGTGAAGCAAAGAAAGACATGTTCAAGAGTACACCACAATGGATCACTATTATATAAAGCGAAGAAAGACATATTTAAGAGTGCACCACAATGGGTCACTATCATGTAAAGTAAAGAAAAGGCATAAATCATGAGTGCACCATAACGGGTTACTATAAAGAAATTCTAAACATGGAATAAATTGTAAAGTACAATCAATCTAGAAAAAGCATGGAAACACTTATCATATCATATAAGAAATATCCGAAAGGAAAGACATATCCTGACATGTGAGAAGGGATAAGCAAAAGTAACTAATTGGCATAAAAATAATAATTGAATATGTGCTAGTGTTAGGTGTACAAAGGGTGTACAATCATTTTCTAACTTTACAAGATCATTAAATCATGTTAAGAAATTTATTACAGTCGAAAAAACCTCAAAACGTCAAGTACAAAAAACATGCCAAAAGATTAAAACTATGATTGAAGTTATCAATCGCATATGAACTCCAGTTAAAGTGAAACAAGAAAATTCTTGAAGCCAAGACAAAGATCTACAACTTTTATGTTGGGAGTTGAAAGAAATTCTGGCCACAAATTAGCCAAATAGGGCATAAACCAGCCAAAAATAGCCAAAATAGGCACTATGTGGCTTCTGCGGCACTATGCGGCCTTCTGCAACACTATGTGGCACTATTCATCCATGCGGCACTATGCAATCCATGTGACACTATGAAAGCCGGTGGCACTATGCAAGCCATACGGCACTATTCATCCATGCGACACAATACAAGCCTCCAATACTATGCAAGTCATGCGATACTATGCAAGCCTGTGGCACAATTCATCCATGTGGCACTATTCATCTATGCGACACTATGCAAGCCTATGGTATTATTCATCCATGCGGAATTATTCATCCACACGACACTATTCATCCATGCGGCACTATTTATCGTCCCTGCCAGAACCAGGACAGATGAACATAGAAGATGTCCAAATATTGTTTTGGCCATAACTTTCTCAAAACAAGTCGAAATCTAACTTTTCAAAGGTCAAAATTGTGTAGAATCAAATTCTCTACTACACGGAACAATTAGTTTTCGAAAAAAAGTAAGTTTGATAGATCAAAACCATGAAAAATAAAAATAAAGTAAACTTATATCTACAAGAATTTATTCACCAAAATAAAATGTCAAGTTCTAAAGATGCTTAGAATCATATAAGAAAGAGTTTAGAACAAACAAATAACATTTGTCCAACATTTGGCAAGATATACTTGCCTTAGGTTGGAGGAGAAAATGAAGAGAAAGAAGATAAAGAGAATAAAAATAATAGAGGAGAGAGAGAGAAGTTGGTTTTTATATAAAACCCTTCTCATCTAAAACCAACCCAAACCAAGTCATGCCAAGTTGAACCAAACCAACTTAAACCAAGTCAAAATTAAACCAAAGTTAGGCTAAGAAAGACAAGCCAAAATATGGGTCACCTGACAAAGGCCAAAATTCCATATACGTACACTGAAAATACGTATAACAGAAAACGGGAGTGACAGGCATGCCGTCGGCATACAATGGTACACTGGCGATATGTCGATCAAGGAGAAAATCTATAAGTTGGGAAAATTTTAAAATATTCCGAAAACCAATAAAATAGGAAATACAGTACAAATGTACGTATCAGTATATAAATACAGATGTTGTGAGACGAGTCTCACAACTCTCCCATCCTTAGAAAAAATTTGTCCTCGGAATTTCCTAAAGCTAGTCGAGCAAGATAACTAAAACAAAAGCTCAAAAAATACAACTATTTCCATAAAATAAAGCATGGCATATAAGTAATTGAAGGCAACAGTTATATAAATAAATGCATAAGCAATAAATGAAGGCAATAGTAATATAAATAAATGCGTAAGCAATAACACAAGCACAATCAAGAAGGACAAGAGGCATATGAACAAATATGTCTCCTGAGTCATTTGAGTAGGGACCAACATCCTTGCTGGCCTACGCTGACTCCAAAATGGATAAAGGTCAAGTCTCAAAGTAAGTCGGTACCAATGACTTAGTCTAAGGCACGACACTACCCAGGACGTATCGTCGTAGTCAAGATATGCGATAGATATCAGGTATCTCAAGATATGAAGACAGAAGAGTGGGACGAGAAACTCGCATTCACTAATCGAATAAGTCAAACCGACCATTGTACTCTACATATAGATAGAATACAAAGTCGTCGACAAGAACCTAAGATATACTGCCACTACCTAGTCTGCTGTTGAAACACATACCCAAGGGTCATAATTGAATCTGGATACTCTGGTGGAGAACTCATCGTCGTTGTGACTCCATAATTTCCTTGATAATCTTTATGAGTGCTGGTAAATCGGGCTGATCTAGAACTACCTCTGTCCGGACTGCTAACTAGACGGGCACAGCGGGATGATTGGGATGGACTGACATCTCTGCCCTCGAGTCAACTATCGACTTTGCACCTGAATGCTGAGACTGATCCTCCACAACTGGCCTAACAGAAGATTGCTAACCTGCCATAGGCAGAACCCAAACAAGGTATCGGAAGGATCAGGAACAGTATCCTTGAAAGTTAAAGGACACAAGGATCAAATCGAGGGAACAGGAGAGATCAACGATCAAGGCAGATATCAGGTCAAAGGATCAGAGATAGAGAATAATACGAAGGATATCAATAAAGGATAATTGTGACTAAGATAACTAAACAGTAACCCCTACATATCTGATAAATCAGATTGTGCATAGGCCACCACTAAAACCTATATCAAGCCCCAGAACCAGAATACTGGCAAGTAGGGACGAACAAGGCCAGCTACGCAATCCCAAAGTACACCAGTACTCTGAAATAACGTATAAGCTGTCAAGACATGAAGGTTACTTCTACAAGCCAACAGTCGATTCTAGGTTATACAATCCTAGGTATCTCAATCACAGGCAATTATACAAGTAACAAGAAGTATGATCATCATACATACAATAGTAAAACGTCCCAAACCATTTATACGTGGATGATCATGAAACTAATCATACAAAATAGAGAACTAGCAAGAGTAATAGTCATACATGATAAGCTCTAGCTATAGTCTAGAATACGCACATCATATTTAGGCCCGTAGGCTAGATATCAAGAACCAAAACACGAGCTAAACACGTGCTCGGAGGCTAAACGCCACAAAAGAATATTGTACATATCAAGTGGGAGAATAAAACAAGAAACTCAATCAGGTACTCTGGTGCTCCAGATAGTCACCGTCGAGTAGATGGTACGGAAGATCCCTTAGGCTCCTCTATCAGATCTGGCCAAACAAAACCAGTGGGGTCAGACCCCGAAATAGCAAGTACCATAAAGGAAGCCAAACTATAGACTAAAACTATTAATAGCTAACATATAATGGTTAGAGATATAATTAAGTAAAAGCAGATCGAGACTCGTGCACTACTAATGCACTTACACTACCAAAATAAGTCAAATCAGCGACAAAATTAGCGACTCTGAAGGAAGATGTTTAGCATAGTTTAGCAACGTCTACTGACCAGCAACGTCTACTGACCAGCTTTAATTTCATAAAAGAGCGGTAAACATCGCTATATTTTTTACATTAGCGACGTTTAGTGACTCCAACATAAATATGTTGCTGTATATTAAACAAATGGCGATGTTTAGCGACGTTTCTATATGTCGTCGCTAAGTTTTTAATATAGGGCATCGGATTTTCTTTTCCTTCCACTCAATCGAGCCCCAAATTTTCAAACCCCCCTCTCCCTTCCCGACCTCCAGCCCCCCTCCGCCTACAACCCTCCTCCGCCGCCTCCAGCCCCCCTTCGCCGTGACCCTCCTCCCCCTCCGCAGGCGCTCCTTCCCTTCCCCTCCGCCTCTGCCTTCGCCTCTGGTTCTCCTCTCCTCCGGCAACCCCCTCCCGATCAATCCCTTTAGTCTCGGTAAACCCTAACCCGTAGTCTTGTAGTATAGACACCGATACGACACACGGCTACGATACACACACACACTAACATGATACTTAAACGACATACACATACTGACATGACACACACTATCACAAACACACACTGACATGGGACACAAGACACACAACGACACAGGACACACAATGACACACTGACACGGACATTTAGTTAAATTCAATTTCAGTTTAGTTTTTTATATTTAATTAATTTTTAGAATATGTATAGAGATTATATTTCGTTTTGATACATAATGAGGAATTTATTATGTATTTGAGGCTATAAAGACATGGACACAACATAGATACATAAATGAGTTAGTATTTCAAAAATAAATAAGTTGTAACCGACAAGATGTTGGAACTAGTTTTACGATAATCTACGGAAGGTTATATATGTATGACGGGTGCTAAATTTAGGCTATCTAAGGAAGGTTGTATCCTAGATATATTTTGATATCTAAGATACGAAACATATGTATCCATCTAAGTATGTATGTATCTATATTTATATTTTGATACCGAGTATCGTAGTACCTAAAGTGTATCCTAGAAATAGGTTATAATGACATTCGACTGGCGAGGGTCCTAAATTTAGGCTATCTAAGGAGGTTATAATGACATTCAAGTGGCGAGGCAGAAATCTATGTACGATATTTTCTATAAGGAATTTGTATTAATCTACGGTACGACATGGTAATCAGGACATAGTCCCTGCAGCCATTCGACTGGCGAAGCAGAAACTATGTAGCCGTAAATAAAGTTGACTGTCCTCCGACCCCCATCCCTCGGCAATGATGATACGATAACCTATCACTATATCTTTTAGTAGTAGATGATGTCTTAGTATTACATTATGTGGTTTCATCTTGATTCTTTTACATCTTTCAGATACTAGATTCGATAAGAACATATACTACACCATATATATAGAACATAGATGATTCAAACTAATATATGCTAGAAAGAATTTTGGGTAGTGTTCTGAGCCATTCGTCCCCACACTTGGCAATTAAGCATGTGAAATATATCGTTAAGAACATAAAACTTGTGGTCGTTACTGCAGAAAGTGCAGACCGACATGAACTGATGCACGAAGGAGGGGATCAAAGCTGTAATAAGTAAAGTTATGTTTTGGATGTTCTACTCTTGTAAGCTTTTTGTTCACAAAGCAAGATATAATAAATACATAACAAGTATCGAATTAATAACTCTTGTAAGCTTTATACTTGAGTTACGAACTCGATACTTGTTCTGTATTCTTTAATTAAGCTTGCTTTGTGAAGAAAGAGTTTACAAGAGTTCTTTTTCCAAAGCACAACTTTACCATCTTTCAAAAATGTGTTCTGAGCCATCCGTTCTCACACTTGTTTCCTTTTTGGAATTACAAAACATATATGAATTATACATTGAGTGTCAATCTGTGCAGAATTATCTTAAAATGGATATGAATTACTATCTACGAAAACGTTTGTGGATGTACAATCGTCATCCTGATGACATGTGCGATGTGCGTGATAAATTTATACAGGGTGTGCAACAGTTCCTGCAGTTTGCCAAGGCGTTCCCTCAGTACATGGACCGTACAAAAATTAAGTGTCCATGTGTGAGATGTCGCAACTCAAAATATCATTCGAAAGTGATGTGACATATTATTTATATTCGAGGGGTTTCATGCCAAATTATTATCAGTGGGCCATACACGGAGAACTTGTACCTTTAGCATCTGAGCCAGAGCCTTAGGTAGTTGTCCACGAGCATGCCGATTACGACCAAGGGTGGACGAACACGGTTTTCGATGCTGTGGGGCCTAGTTTTGATCCGAACAATCAATATGTAGTAGAGGAGGAACCGAATGTCGATGCTGCAAAGTTCATGGAGTTGCTGGAGAATGCAAGGACTCCTTTATATCCTGGTTGTGATGACCATTCACCGTTGGATGTGATTACAAGACTGCTGAGCATAAAATCAGATTTTAACTTATCTCAAGAATGCTACAACCAAATCCTGGAGTTAATTAAAGATATATTGTCGGAGGGTGCCAAGTTACCTAAAGACTTCTATCGACCCAAGAGAATGGTGAGATCGCTCTAGATGGGGTATGAAAAAATTGATGCATGTCGCAATGGATGCATGTTGTACTATAAGAACGACAAGGATGAAGACGTTTGCAGATTTTGTGGTGCTGATCGCTTCAAGGCAACTAGTACAACAAGGACTTCTGGTGCACGCTTGCCAACAGATTCGATGTACTATTTGTCTTTGATGCCACGATTGCAGAGGCTGTTTATGGAAAATGAGACAGCTGATAATATGAGTTAGCACAAGAGGAACTAATAGATGGAATACTGGATCATCCATCTAACGGGGAAGCATGGAAGCACTTTTATCGAATGTATCCCAATTTTGCTTCGGAGCCGCGTAATGTCAGAGTGGGGCTTTCCTCCGATAGTTTTACCCTATTTAGACTTTCGGGCTCATAATATTGTTGTTGGCCTATAATTGTTACTCCGTATAACTTGTCACCTTGGATGTGTATGAAGACTCCTTATATGTTCCTAACTGTTATTATTCCAGGTCTGAAGAACTCGAAGAGGAACATCGATGTGTACTTACAGCCCTTGGTAGATGAGCTGAATCAGTTGTGGGAAGTAGGTGCAACCACATATGATGTTTCCAGAAAGCAAAACTTTCAGATGAGGACCGTACTAATGTGGACCATCAATAATTTTTTGGCCTATAGAATATTATCGGGTTGGAGCACCCATGGTCGTCTTGTATGTCGGTATTGCATGGACCGCACTAAGGCTTTCCGTTTGAAACACGGAGGAAAACCGTTCTTCTTCGATTGTCATCAACAGTTCCTGCCAAAGGATCATCCATACCGAAGGAATAGAAATACTTTTCGTGCTGGCATGGTAGAAAAGTCCAGTCCACCGCCACAGTAGTTCGAGGATACGATATGGAAGGAAGTTAATGAATTGTCAAGTGCTATTGAAGAGCCTACAGCGGGGTACAAGTGTGATGGATTTGGCCGCGCTCACAACTGGACAAAGAGGAGTATATTCTGGGACCTGCCATATTGGAGTGACCATCTGCTCAGACATAACCTGGATGTCATGCATATCGAGAAGAATGTCTTTGATAATATAATAAATACTGTGATGGACGTAAAGGGGAAGACGAAAGATAATCCCAAGGCCAGGTTGGACTCAGAAGAAATATGCAGACGTCCAGAGTTGCATTTGATAAAGGAAGGCAGTGGGAAGTATAAGCAGCCCAAGGCCATTTTTTCACTGGACAAGGAGGACAAAGTAGACTTCTAGGTGGATCTAGGGCCTAAAATTTCTAGACGGGTACGTATCAAATTTAAGAAGATGTGTTGACCCGAATGAGAACAAACTACAGGATATGAAGAGCCACGACTGTCACGTTGGAGAGGTTAATCCCGATTGCATTTCGAGAATTCTTACCCCAGGTCGTTTGGGATCCACTGACAGAGCTTAGCATATTCTTCTGAGATCTTTGTTCTACTAAGTTGCTCGTCAATCGGCTTGTAAAGCTGGAGAAGGATATTGCAGTAACATTATACAATCTTTTGAGGGTGTTCCCTCCTGGATTCTTCGACTCTATGGAGCATTTGTCAATTTATCTTTTCTATGAGGCACATGTTGGTGGGCCCGTCGATTATCGGTGGATCTACCCGTTCGAGTGCCATCTAAACCACCTGAAGAGCAAGGTAAAAAATAAGGCACGGTTCGAGGGTTCTATTTATGAAGCATATGTCCTTGAGGAGATTATAAACTTTTGTTCAATGTATTTCAAGCCTTATATTGCTATAAATAGAACAAGAGCTCCGAGGAACGACGATGGAGATATAGAATATAATGATACATTATTGAAAATATTCAATGCTCTTGGAAAGCCTTCTGGAAAACTAAAAAAGAGATATTTGAATGATGAGGAACTAAGGGCTGTCCAGTTATATATATTACTCAACTGCGAGGAGGATGAAGTGGAAAAGCCAGAGTGGTAAGTAAAAATCTTCAACGTTTAAGTCATCTATTTGTTGATTAAGTTATTATAATTTAACTATTTGATCGATATTTATTGGTTTTCAGCAAATTTAATGATGAGGTGAAGTCAAGTAGACCATATATTACAGATGAAGAAGTAGAAGAAGAAAGGTGACTTCATTTCTCATCTTGGTTGAATGCATATGTAATATGCTAGTTAAAATCTTCCTCTATTTGTATTTGCACAAGAAATAACTTAACATTGAACTTAATTTTGTATCTTCTCGTCTTTAGGTTGATCGTCTGGACATCACCCTTGAGAATGAATCGATTAGAACTCTTGCCAAGGCACCAATTTATACCGTCAAAATATGTCCAAGCTATTACGTGAATCGGTTTAAGTTCAAGTCAACAAATGCTCTCATCAGAGATAGCTTCTTGGATCTTGATTCCACAAAAAATAAATGCTTGTGTATCACATCTACAAACTACAAAGATGTCACTCCAGGCAATAATTTCTATGGCGTCTTACGGGAGATTGTGGAATTGACATACAATTATGGCACAGAGCCTACTAAGATCGTGTTGTTCAAAGTTGATTGGTTCGATCCGATACAAGATCAAGGATGGAAAATTGACAAGCATGATTTTGTGGATATTAACTACCGTCATCGAAACCAAGGATACGAACCATTTATCCTAGCAAGTCAAGCTCAACTCGTATATTTTATAACATATCCTAGACGGGAAACAACGAGGTACGACTGGTGGACGGTATGCAAGACTAAAGCCAGAAATACCTACAACGTCGACGAAGTGGCTTATCAGGAGGACGAGCTGCCTCTTGTACCAAATATAGTTGATGTAGACTCAGCAGAAGTTCCCCATTTCATGTCTACTTGTGTAGAAAAGGTACAAGTATCCGAAAGGAAAGACGAAAGAGATTCTAGTAAAGATGATGAGGAAGATGAAGAGGATGAAAAGGAGGAGACAAAGGAAGAAGATAAATTTTAGAGGATGATTGAGAAACTATGATTTTAATGTATTCATATTTTTGTAATCTTAAAGTATGAACTGTGATTATTTCTATTGGTATTCAGATTTTTGTAAACTTAAATTATGAACTCCAATGTATGCAGATATTTCTAAATTGTCATTATATTTATTTATATTTTTAATCATATGTTATTATCAACATGGCAGGACGACGCGGAGGCATAGCAGGACGACGCGAAGATAGGTCAGGACGAGCCGTGTCCTTAGGTGGGTAGAGAGCTCCATTACCAGAGGATGGCTTCGGACCATCGACTGACCCGAGCACTCTATTGTACCATATGGTCGCAGGTCCGGGTAGCAGTACACCTGGGACGAGCAGTTCCAGGCTTGCTGATACTCCTTCCCCTAGCCTTCCTACCGCTGATGGCAGCATGGAGGGTGGAGAGCTGGTGGAGGAGGTACACCATACTCCCGTTCGTACGGATCCATACCAGAGCGACCCTCCATGCGCACCTCAGAATGAGACGATGATGGAGATTTGGGCCGACGGTCCTACGAAGTAAGTTAAATGAATATATATATATATATATATATATATATATATTATATATATATATATATATATATATATATATATATATATATATTTATTTATTTATTTATTTTCATGAATATAATTATCGTTGTATACAGATATCGTTCCTCGTCGGTACAGAGAGCGTTGGGCTCCTTTCTGAGTCCAACTATGGGGGTCCGTGAATCGACTACTCGGGTGCCTCGGAAGAGAGGAAGGCATTCTGGTTTGCCTACTTCAAGGTAATTAAAGATAGTTAATTTAGTAGGATTAATATAATTTTAAACATCTTTTAGAACTTATTATTTTAATTTGTAATTCTTGTAGAGGAGCTATTTTTATCCACCACACCGGGCCGAGCAGATTGAGAGGCAGTTTTCTGTCGTCGCCGCCAAGCTGATCCGTGATGCAATTGACGATCAAAAAGCTCGTGAATGCTCCAGAAAGTCGATTGCTGGTTGGATCACGCCTGACCAGTGGACCGCAATATGGGCTAGATTTGAGGAGCCCCGGTACAGAGAGCGGTCAGAGAAGGCGAATGCAGCTAGGACGAGGGCCAAAAAGTGGTATGGTGGATCGATTCCTATGACGGAGCATTTCCATTGTCTGGTACGTAATTAATTACAATATATAAGATTTTATTGATAGTAGGAAAGAAATTTTTTTATTTTAATAAAGAATAAAATATAACAAACTCGTAGGTGTAGAGGGGTGAGGACGCAAACATGGTGACCGTCTTCCTGGCCACCCATCGGAGGACGGGAAGCTCATCGATGAGCGGGCTACTCAAAGCTATGTAAGTACTAATTTAGATTTCGTTAATTTTAACATAACTTGAAGAATATACAGATAACCATATAGTTAATAATAATTAAATACTTTAGATGTTTATTAGGCTAATTTAGGTAAGTACTAATTTATAGAGAAGCACAATTTTCTAGGACGAGTTTATTAGGTTACGTGAGCGTGCGAGTGCTAGTGCACCTGCAGAGGGAGGGGTTGGTACATCGCAGCCCTCTCCGCCTCAGTCGGAGGATGAGCTCTAGAAGACCGTCGTTGGTGGTCTTCATAGGGATACGTACTACGGTACGGAGTCCTATAGTGCATTTGTTGTGACGTAGGCATCCAGGGCTCCCTCTGCCAGTGCACATTCACAGCCCTCACAGGCCGAGTCGGCCCGAGTCAAGGATACCATTGCCCAAAGATTGCTGAGCTGTATGACGATATGCTGAGGAGGATTTCTGAGCAGCCAGGGTCTCAGGCACAAGGGACGCTGCGTCGGTCATCGCATGCTTTGACGAGCTCGAGCACACCGTAAGGGACATTCAAGGGACGCATGAGTCCATTCACGGCACCATTACTAGGATAGCGGCTTGCATGGAGCAATGCAGCACCAGACTGCTAGACCTAGAGGAGACGCGGATGCACCAACCTCCAGCAGTTATACTACCTTCTTCTCCAGTGGTTACACTGTCTCCTTCTACAGCGGTTACACTACCTCCTCCTTCATCGTCGTCAGTGGTTCTTACACCGGAGTAATATACATACCTTCTTTCCAGGAGCGGTAGTGTTTCTCCTGATCAGCCTCCTCTGGATCAGCCGTATTTGATATATTGTTGTGTAATAGCCCATTGTTTGGTCTTTTATGTGTTTCTACATACATTGTTATTGTATTATATTTTTAGATACTTTGTGTTCGTGATTGTGCTTCTGTTGTTGAAATTTTTTCATATATCTGTGTTGAGTGATGTGATTGAGTTTCATATTGTTTGATACTTTGTGTTCGTGATGCTCCTTCTGATCAGCCGGTGTTGAGTATTCCATCGAAGGGGTCGGCGAACCCAAAAAATTCTATGGAGGGTTGCTCAGGGCTTGCATTGGCCAGTAAATGCTGCAACAAATGCTGCTGTAGGTGCTGCTGTAAATGCTGTATTTTTTTAATTTTTTCCCAAATTTAGCGACGTTCAGTGACGTTTAGTGACGTTCAATGACGTTTAGCAACATACAGCGACAAAAAAAAATGTCGCTAAATAAGTATCGGAACGTCGCTAAATACGTGTCATCATGTCGCTGATCGTCGCTAAACATCGCTGAAATTCATTTTAGGTCCTTTTTAGGTCCTTTTTCCCTCAAACTAGTTGCATTAGATCCTAATATCAATATTCTTGCTGTTGTGACAATTTATTCTCAGATTCAAATCAATTTGGAGGAGTTTCACCATCAAGAGGAGCATCTCTCTTTAGAGTTTTTTAAGGGTTTTGACACTTTGAGGTAACTTCCTATTTCCACCATAGAATCCTGAAATTTTTGCATCATTAGGGAGCCCTAGACCTAATCTAACAGTAGGAATAGGAAACCCTAAGTTTTTGTGTCGTTTTGTGTCCAAACTGGACACGTATCAATGCATTTCTTAGTGTTTGATGGAATGCCACAGTGGGACTTTTTGTGATATTTTCGAATTGTTTTTGAATGTAAATTTGCTTTTCTATGTCGCTTACTCATTTCTATTGCTCTGAGCTTGAATCGAGTCTGTGTCGAGTCGATTGGACACGCGGGCATACGCTCTCTCGTGCGCGCGCGTACAGCCATAGTAATGCCCTGCCTATCGGGCACTTTTCTGGACACGACACACATTTGTTTGACACAAAACTTGACACGCCACTAGGGGCAGTGACTGACACGCCACGTGTCAAATTTCGTGGGCCCACGTGGCGTATCGAGGGAGGAATCCTCGACGCATGGGGATTGCACTGTCTGTGCACACGAGTTACTTGGCCACTGATACGCGTGTATAAATCGGACACGCGGACACTGGGACACAGGGCAGGTCGACCTAGACCTAGCCCTAGTGTAGGGGTACACTTGTGCACGAGCACGTGGCCTAACACGTGCAGTGTCGTGTGCATGATACGCGTGCACACACGCACGAGCTGTGGTCTGCACAGTATCTGTGTGTGCACTGGGTTGTGTCATTCGTGTTTGGACATGTTTGTGTCCGTCTTGGTGGACACGAACAGATTGTGGGACACATTTTGTCACGACCCGTACCCACCGTGAGGGTACGAGTACGTAACAACGCCCAGCCTACGCCACAGTGTCGGCGATAGAACACTGTTCTAGGTCATGAACTATAACTAACATAATATGAATACTCTCCATAAGGAGGCCAACACAGAGGTACAACTCAATCACAATCTAAGGTAGAATGATAAAGATAGATAAACATAAAATCCAAAAGAGATACAGGAGATAGAAGTCTAAGTGTCTAAGATACATAATCCCAGAAATACATCTCAAAACTCAAATACAGTAATCCACAAGTAAATACAACTCCAGGCAAAATGAAATAACTATGAACAAAACCCTAGCTATCTATACAACCTCTATTGTGTCTCCTCTAGGCTAGCAGGCAATCCCAGGCTATCTGTAAAATTTATCAACAGGTCCAGTCAGGACAGGAGCGAGCAGAATACATCTCACGCAGATCATAACAGGTTAGAGAATATAAATATGCAAGAGAGTACGATACATAAAACTGAAAGAAGTACATGATGTAAACAGAGAGAGAACTGTAATAGAAATATCTACTATAAGTAGAGAGCTACCAGTGACTAGTGATTTAGAGTACAAAGTCGACATATGAACGGCTGGATTTGCACATGACTATACTAAAGAGGCGCACATGGCTATACTACTTTGGAATTATTCACATGGCTATTTATACTCCCCCATACCCCAATCAATACACAAGGATCCAAACAAGTTATATTACGTACATGGTTTTCACATAAAGCCCATAAATGGGTGCACATGAAGTATACATATGAGCTCATACATGAGTGCACATGAAGTTCACATGGGGGGCCCAAAAATGGGTGTACATGAAATTCACATGAAGGCTCATAAATGAGTGCACATGCAATATAGGTTATACATGAGATACATGGGAAACATGACCAATTCATAAGAGCACATGAGAGTACACGAGCATGCATGAACGAGCATAAAGCACATGAGAAACATGAATAACATGAGAGCGAGGAATACATGATGTACACAAAACACATGACATAATGTATCTGATGCTCCCGAGGGGGATAACATCTCAATGTAGGGATCCATATAGTACCAATCCGTGATAATATTATGACAGCATCAAATAAGGTAAACTAGAGCAGGAATATAATTCTAAGCAAGTTATGAAATAATCAGAGAATGTACTCGCCTGATATCTGAATGTCCAAGGTAAAGATACTGTCCGAGGAGAGGTGTCTGGCTCCTAATTAGAACAGCACAAGTCACAACATGTCCAGAAGGGTAATATAAAGAACTACAATGCATTCTACATGAATCTAGGTCAAACTAGGCCAAAGTCAACCCTTGGTCAACTCTGGTCAACTACACTAGTCAAACTAGGTCAAACTAGGTTATGTCCTAACCCAGCAAGTCTTACTAGGCCTAACCAAGACTATCCTAGCAAGCACACATCAATACAAGGCTATACAAGCCAACATACACCCAACTCTATATAGCATGCAATTATTCAATACTCAAATAGGCAAGAATTCACATTGGATATACTCTAGGTAATCTATTACTTTAAACTATATATGTCTACACATATATACACATGCATATATTGGTATTCAACATTAGGTCTATAATCATGGCATTTCAAATGGTTATATAAACTTATATATTACAACACAATATGCTAACATATATATAATATACATAAATAGCTAAGTTAACTGTATTCATAAATACTTATTTAAGAGGCTATGTGTGTGTATGTGAACATGGCAAAGGGGAAAGTGAGGGTTAAATGGGCATACATAGTGTATACATATCAAAGAGTGTCAAAGTGTAAGTGAACAAAGTGTCAAGTGTGATAGTGTCTACATAGTGTAAGGGGTACATGAGGTAATATAGGATTTATGTTAACATAGAACATTATATCTCATTAACTTGTATATTGCATACATTACATCTATTATTACATTACATTCATGCTTGCAATCATTCATCATTCATTTATTCTCTTGCACTACTATATGCACCATACATTACATACTATGGAACCTACATATTCATTACAAGCCATACTTATACATGCTTACATTAGATAGGATACTTACACCTCATACATCATTTATTAAACATTTACTCATGCTTGTATTCTCTATTTAATTACATAATGTATATACATTAACATGGGTTAAAATTAAATAGAATATTACTCTCTGTTACTTCAAAATCTGGAAGAGAGGGAGATGAGGGAGTGAAGTAGGAGCATAACAGCAGCTACATGAGTAAGGGCAGTGCATTTATAACATCAATTAGGAGAAGTATACAAGTCAGTTCATGTATGTACAGGTTTTGGATAGTACAGGCTTTGGATTAGGAAAGGCATTTCTATGTATCCTACAGGAAATTGGGGTACAAGACAGTGGTTACAAGTCACTGGGTTTAGTATTAGACTTCATATTGATTGTGTGCCATTTGTGCTCGACTGCAGATACAGGGGAAATGTTCGAGTGCAGTAGCATAAGGCTAAACCAAGTGCAAGCAGCCATCTTTCCTTGCTATTGGTTTGCCTTGGCCCTGGTTGACATGCAGGTTGGGAAGGATTCTTTGGCAGCTTGGCATTTGTCAAGACAGGGCCTGTGTGGCCTTGATAGGCCAATGCATACCTTGTTGAAGTATGGGAATGTCAGTTAGTATGATTTTTATTTGTGTGAGTGAGTGAGCAAGGTATATGAGAGTGGGTATTACCTATAGTTGTGTTCTGGGTGCACATGAGTATTAGCTGTAGGGAACCTACAGGATAGAGAGTGTATATCAGGTTGTGTGCATCTTAGTGTTAGGATGCAAATAGGATCAAAGGGAAACAGGGCTATAATTGTAGTTGTTTATAACATCAACTTGTAGGTTCTAGTGTGAGGTTATGCACATATGTGTGAGTGGATATGTGAGTGTCAACTGTAGTAGCTAGGCTAGGTAATAAGAGGTCTGTAGGGGTGCATATAAGGAAATCTGTGAGCAAAACTTAGAAGAGTGTATATGTTTATGTATTCATTCAATAGGTATCAAGGTATGAAGAGGGGAGTTTAGGATACTAGTATTAGGGTATTATGATACCAAAGGTTACATGAGTTACAAATATGAGAAAAAATGTGGTTTAAGTGTAGGTAATAGGAAATTGCACCCATGAGGGGAAAGTATGAGTAGAGTGGTAGTGTAGCTTAGGTTAGCATGAGGGTATTTAAGGGCAAGGTATGTGGCTATGGATATTGGTATATAGATAGAGTATGAATAAGGAATTTGGCACACAAGTACTTGTATACAAGTATAGCATGAGTACCTTGATACATAGGGATATATGAATATAGGGGTATGGGTTAGTAAAGTGTGGTATGATATAATGAACAATGTAAGGGGGAAACAGGTTAGGTATTCCAATTGATATTACCTATAGCTATCTAAATATGTATAAATGATCTAGGATATGGGTATCTGCCTAGAAGCCTAAACTAGGCCTAGTTTGACTCGTTTGACCGAGCCTAGCAAGGTAGGACCTAGTATTGACCTAGTTTGACTTCCATGACCTAGAAATGGCCTAGAAGCATATAATTGATGCATAAAAATATAATTTTTACTCTAGAACACCAAATAACTATGTAAACTCATATATAGGTTTGTGTGACACCACTTTGGACATCGATCCTCATTTACTGCTTAGGGCGATAGGTAAGCACATTCTCTAATAGTTTTTATTTTTCTGATAATTATTATGATTCAACTTCTAGTATAGCATTATATGATTCTCTGACATGATATGGATTTGTATTTTCTGGTTCATTATTTATGACACAAGGATTATTTATGTCTGGCCTCTATTTCTAGAATCACTTACTGGAACCACCTTCTGGAAACACCTACTGACATCACTTACATTCTGGCTAGACTTGTACTAGATTTACGTATCGGGTTATGGATTCACTGGTAATTGTCGGACGGGAAAATACTCGAGTAGACATATAAACATTCCCAATCATGCTAGAACCACCCATACTGGTCTAATCTGGAAAGGTAGCCGTCGCACGCTTGCCAAGCATGCAATGTGTCATTTTATCTCCTAGCCGTTTACATGACGAAAGCGGTATTTCAAAATACACTAGTTTAGTATTTTTCTTCTGGATCCATATCGTACTTACTAAACTCACATCACATCTGTTCTAGTTCAGTTTACCTCCATTTACAGTCTTTATTGTCATGTTCTTATGATCATCATATTTATACTCCTTGTACTTTAGTTAATTGTTGTTCTATTTCATTTCCTTACTCACCCTATTATGTTCATCAAGTATTACTTGCTATAACTATTTTACAGTCTTCGTCATTTAATTGGAATTGCTAAATGAGATGTGCTCGTTCTATCCTGACTTGATATATTTTTCTGATGAATGCTCAGGAGGTTTGTGTCCCACATACTATGGATCCGATAAGGAGATAGCAACCATGGGTCCTAATTCTCAGGAGTGATTACTAAGAGACTTATTTACTACCATTAGCTTTGTGATAGATTCACTGTTAGAAACCTTGGTTTGTATACATAGAGAAGATTTTGTTATTGTATTTGAGACTTGGATTTTGATATTGTATTTGGATGTTGTTGGCGTTTTAGACTTTGTATTTATTAGACTTCTTTATATCTTATCGTACTGTAGATTACAATTGAGTATTTACCATTATTATTGTACTTTGTCCTCTATTTTGGGAGTTGAGATCTATGACATGTACTTTATATTATGGTGTGAGATTGATAGTTAGTGACCTAGATATCGTTCTACTGTCGATGTTGCGGCGTAGGCTGGGCGCTGTCACCTACTCGTGCCCCTATACTGGGTGCGGGTCGTGACACATTATTAGTGGTGGCCTATGCAGGTCGAGATTCGTATTAGTGCGATGTCGTGATAGTGCAACTTATTAGTTGTACAACTACGAGCCTGCGATAGGGTATAGGAAATATAACATTAGGATGAGAGGATACTCAATCACAGTTAGGACTTCTTGAGAGATTTCTGGGACGACCCATGAAAATCTTATTATAAACTATCTCAAAATTCGATTCCATTTGTTCCTGTCTACTCTTCCTTGTCCGTTTTTGAATTTGATTCTTGGTGTTCATTGTTGACTTTAATTTTATACCAAGATAAATTTTATGGACTAAGTTGCCTCAGTTTTGGAATCTAGAGTCTACAACAGCCATATTAGCTGGCGTGGAGAAGACATGGGGCCTGATTTTGGATATCATTCTCTTGGTTATAGAATTTAGAGTTTTCGCAGCCAAGCATGCGGCAGGACAAAAGTTCTATATACCATGATACTAGAGGTATGTACCTTAGTTATGGAGCCTATAGTTTATCGCGGCCATACTTATTGGCATGATAAGGATTCGGGTGTAAACACCCTAAATTTTTACTACAATTTTATTTTTGGTGTTAATTTTGTTTTTCATATTTAAACGTCGCGTACGAGTTCGCATTTTTCGTATTTGCTCGTCAAGTACGAATATGTGCGAGGTACATATTTTATAAAAATATTTTATTATGAAATTCAAATTTTATATGGTAAATATTTTATTTATTTACTTATATTACCTTTATTAATCGATTTACAAACTGTATTGATTTAATATAAAAAGAGCTATTTACTTTTATTATACAAATATAATTGATAATTTCAAAAATAATATTTTATATAAATAATCTTTTGCATACGAGATACATGAGTTTAAATTCATGTAAATAATTATATTTTCAAAATTTATTTAATATTAATATTTTATTATTCGAAAAAACTATTTTAAAAAATTGTTTTGGTTTAAATTTAGTTAATTATGATAAATTATATTGGAAAAGATTTTATTCTAAATGGAGTTTAAATTTAATGGAGAGTTTATCTATGATTTAAATTCGGATTTGGATTTAAATGGTCTTCCAATTTGATTTAACTTAAGTACGAGATTTATCTAAAAGGGGGTTTAAATTTCACCTACTCCTCATCCAATCAAGATCTTCTCAACCCTATAAATAGGGGAGTTTCTCCATGTTTTTCTTTCACAGCCAAAAATACCACACCGTCATCCTACTTGTGCCTGTGAACCGTGTCTATGTCCATCCACTCTACATTCTTTATACAAACACAATTTTTCTCCATCTAGGGTCCGACAGATCCGGACCTCCATCCCGACTCTCGGCCGCCTAGACCATCCAAATCGTTGTCATCCCCAACCACCTTCACCGCGAACACCATCAACTCATGTCTGCCTATTCCCGACCCATACGTGCCAACCCGCTACCAGCCTACTAGCCACCAATCTTTCCGGAGGAACGGCCACATCCACCTTCATCTTCACCTTCACATTAACATTCACCCTCGCCGCCATCGCCTCGTCGTTTCTCCAACCTCTCCCGTCCAAAACATCCAGCCGGCTAACCCCAGCCCCAGCTTGTGTCCGGCCACCTACAGTCGGCAGCACCACTACGTAAACACCAACAGAACCACCCACGACAACTTGCCCTCCCTGACGTTGCCCCAAACTCCTACGCCACAATCTTTCTTCCCTCATTCCCGTCGGCCGAACCCAACCATCCCTACCGACAGATCACACCCCGACTACCACAAATTAGATCCAGCCACCGTCACCACAGTTGCCGACTCCACATCTCCTATCTCCCCCTCGAAGCTATACTCCTGGCCACCCGAACCCACCGTTAGCAGCACCCTCACCAGTCCCCCACTCCCTCATGGCCACACGCCAACACCACCATCATCCCAAATCATAACACCACCACCACCATCAACCAGCAAAGAAAAGTAAACCCTAACCATAACTCTAACCCATACCTCTCTGGCCGTCACCTCCGCGAGACCGCCGCCGTCCTCCCGAGACAACCCTCCTCCAAATCCGTGCGCTCAGCCTCGCATCACCGGCGCTCCTCCACCCAACACCTCGCGGCTACCGGCACGATGTTCCATGCCACGTGGACGATGATCGGACGCTGCCAACGATGTCTTCCCTCAGCCGTCGGGTCCCCTCGGGCTTCCGTCCAGATCCGGCGCCTCTGTGACGAGCGGACTGCTCTGCGGCGGTCGCGGTGAGCCGATCGTCGCTCGAAGCCGCGGTGCCACCTCACGAGACCGCCGGCGCGCCTCCACCCAGCCCCGGTCGCTGCCTTCTGTCGACCTTGGTAAACTCCCCCGACCTCTCTCTCTCTCTCTCCCTCATTCCCTTTTTCTTCTCAACTCCTCCTTTTATATTTTTTTTCTTTTAACCTTCTCTCTCTCCTCTGGGAGAAGAGATCATAAGTTTATATATTATTATTATTATTATTATTATTATTATTATTATTATTATTATTATTATTATTATTATTATTATTATTATCATCATCATTAATGCTACTTTATTTTTATTACATATTTTTGTGGTATCTTAAAATTTAAGCTTTTGGCCTAAAATATGTTATGATATCTTTATAGTATTAAATAATGGTGTAATATTTTCTACATAAGTAAAATATAATTTCTAATTTGTAAAAATGATTTTCTAGTACTTTCGACTGGTCATCTGAATTATTTTTAATTAATAAGATTTTTTTTGGCTAAAATAATTTTGGTAACGACTTAAATTTTTAGCCTAACTTTTTTTGTTCTTTATTTAGCAAAATATATTTCTACTAGTAAAACATAAATTCTAAAAATATTATACATAAATAATTTCAAGTGATTTCGTAAAAGTATTTTTATGTATTTTTACAAATAAACATGGTTTAGAGATAATATAAATATTTCTAGAAATTTGTATTTGTATCCATCTCCATAATTTCTTTTTGACTATCACCAATTATCGTGACTGATCCACGTTCCTATATCTTTGCGAATTTGAACCGGTGTACATCGACCATGGCTTGTGAACTATTGGGACATGACTGAACACCGCACAATACCAACCGTCACACCAGGCAAGATACCTTGCCATATTTACTGCTTATATTTAGTTACATCTTATTATTCTGTTATTATTTTCTGTACTTTTATTTTTAGTTATTAAATTTTCTCCTTGCTTGTGGACCTAGAGTTAAGTGACTATCGTAAATAGAGTGCATGTCATTAACTTGTCACGATTGTATCACGAGTTGTGTATGAGTTGTGAGTATCATATAGTGGTCACTTGCGTGTTGGCTGATCACTCGTGCGCATGCGTAGGAATAACTGTCAATAGATGCATGTTAGAAGACTTGAAAGTTATTGAATATAAACCGTGTTGTAGAAACGACACGTGTTGGTGTGTCTTGATTACGATTCATGTATAGTATCATTGGGGGAGGGGACAGCTACTATCGTAGGGGCTACATTTACTTTTTACACATTTATGGGTGATAGTGACTCGGATGAGCGCTACTTGCTGCCCGGCCGATAGTGTCTCGGATGAGCGCTACTTGACGGCCACTCCTTATTACTTCCTTGCATGAATCCGTACAGCCCCTACGTAGAATGTTGTCCTTAAAGTGCATATCACTTAGATGGTTCAGGACCAGTTGTGTCGTAGTTTTATAGTGGTTATATTTGCAGTTACAATGGCATGTTTTTCTTGTATCTTGTTACGTCCCTCTGAGGACCTGGTGATCTCTCCAGGTGTGTGTTTCGTAATTTCTTGCAGGTGCTCTAGCCAACGCCATGACTTGCGCTCTATTTCGTTGTAATGATTGCTCTTGGACTCGTCATTTACTTTCTCGACCAAATCAGTTATTTGTATATTTCTTTCTTATTTAAACTTGTTGGTAGTGGATATGTCTCCGCCCAACGTTTGTACAAATGACTATTTGATTGTATCATTAAAACTTCATATTTTTGGATGAGAATTAGTTTGAGCATGGCTTTCTACATTTTTAATCTTATGTATACATACGAGCCTTTCATTTACTCGTATGTATACAGTTGGCATGATACGTATCTAGTCCCAAGTATTTTGGGACTGGGGCGTTACATGTTTTTGTGGTGATCTATGTAGGTCAAGTTGTCGTTTCGGTTACATGACTGTACCAAACGAGCCTGCAATATAGGATTAGAGTATAGGATCTCATCCACCTGCTTGACCATTTTTCTTGACCAATTTTTTTTTTGAATCACTTGTTCAACTTCATTCATCTACATCTTGCTTGAGCTCTTTCTACCGTAATCCTTATTTCCACACTTGATAGGAAGATGACTACACTAATATATGCTCGTAGGTCAACCACATGTCTAGAAGGATTATATTGACAACTAGTATGCATTGAGATCCTATTTGAATAAGAGGGACCATATATTCAAGAAGTATGAACTTAGGGATTAGTTAATTCCAAGTTGGGTAGTAGCAACATTAATAACTTCGAAGGATTGTTCGAATTTTATCTACAAAATGATAGTGGAATCTATATACAATTGAGAAAGAAAATTGAATTGATTTTTGAGTTTTGATTTTGAAGGTCTTTGAAAAATATTTATTATTCTGTGAATTATAGCTATACATCCTCGAAGAGATATAAAGATAGTTGAAAAGAATTTTTATTTTGCTATATGATTTATGAGAGCAATTGATAAAGCTTGATAAACTCCTAAGATTTTAAATTGGGTTGTATGGTTCACAATTAATAAGTTCAAGAAAATTTGAATTTCAAGTTTGAAGTAATGATATTGAAATTTTGGTTTAAAATATTTGAAAGAAATGGAAACGATTGTTAAGAAAAATTTCAAATTTAAAATCGTGTCATTTGATTGAGGATTTACAAATCTATTTAGATTTTGGGTTTAAAAAGTTGTGATTATGGACATCAAGTTTTGGTAAAAAAAAATTGAATATTGAGTTTAAAAAAATGAATTGCTAATATGAAATTTTTGGAAAAGTTACTAACGATGTAATAAAAAGTCATTTTGATTGATTAAAGGAATTACCATTTAAAAGTTGAGATTATGTTTGTTTGACTTAAAATTGAAGTTATGATTGAGGAGTGCGTTAAAATATTGAGCAAAAAATTTTAGATTGCTCATGATATGCTAAGGATTTAACTTGAGAATTTTTGGAGTTTTGAAGTTATGAAGAAATATTGAAATTTTATAGATTCATGATTTATGAACTCTTGAGTCGAAGGTTGGAGTGAAAACGTTAAATCTTGAAAAAAAAATTAGTAGTAACATGATGAAAGTTCACTTGGAGATTTATGGAAGGGATTAAACTTTTAATCATGATTAAATTAGACAGCTTGGAGTTAATACAATTATGGTTGTTCATTTTGGAAAACTTATTTAGAAACTTTTTGAAGGAAACTTGAGTTTTAAATTTTAATGATAGGCCACCAAGATAACCCTAATGGGTTAGAAGGATTCCACGCTAATTGCCATATCCCTCATGGCCATGATAGTAGAAGCATATACACAAGTGTTGTTAGTCATCTACAAAATCATGTGGTTATATTTCAATCTTGACTCACTCGACATTCCCTCAAACCTAGATTTTATCGTGACTTTCTAACCATTTAAAACTTGAGAAATGATTAGATTGTTCCTTAATCATACTCCATCTAAGTGGCTATCATATCTTTAGAAACTGTATTTCTAACTTATTTTACATTGATTTACTATAATCTGAATTATCATTATTTCATGCTTTAGCTTGGTCATTTATTTTGTGCGTTGATCATTATCTCATGAACTCCCACTTTCTATTTTAAATTCTTTTATTTCCTTTACCGTGACTTGAATATTTGGAGCACAACACAAGATTTTTCCATCCAACAAATTCCATATGCAAGACCTATACGAGCCCAGCTTTATGTTGGTATACCATGTGCCACTAAAACACGCCCCCTTATACTCTATTTTTATGATGCGAATTTCAAGTCAAAATGGTTAGCTATAAACCCTACCATAATACCATTATCCTTTCTGTCTTCAGTTAGAGACCAAATCTTGACTCAATTCTTTCGACCCCATATTTGTTTATGATCTACTTAATTCCATAAATGTTTAACTTTGTGTTTATCCTTGGTTGCTTATCCTTTATTTATCTTGGTTTACTTAGACCCATAACATCTCCATAACCATCACTACGACCCTTGAAACTAACCATATATTTTCCTTTCCTTTCCTTTTGGCTAGCTTCCTCTCACTACTAAAATATGATCTATTAGCGACGACATTTTACGCTAACTATGGAATATAGCGACTCATTTATATAAACATCGCAAAATGTCGCTGACTTGCGACGTTCAGCGACAGGAGTTAAATTACGTCGCTGAACAGCGATGTTCAGCGATATATTATTAAAATATGTCGCCATCTATTAAAATTTTGCGACGGTTAGCGACGGCCGCTCTAGACGTTGCTTACATTTTTACTTAGGGCACATCGTTTCATTTTCTCCCTCACTCGAAAATTCCAATTTTTACTCGAGCTCCCCTTCCCCCCCCCCCCCCCCCCCCCGACGACTCCCTCCCCCTCCGGCGACCCCTACCCCCCCCCCCCCCGTCGAGCTCCTCCTCCTCGAGCTCAGGTAAACCCTAACCTAATTAACTCCTCTCCCTCCTCCTCCTCCTCCTCCTCCTCCTCCACCCCGCACACACCCACTGTCTGTGCAGTTGTTTGGACACTGACACGACCCTTGGACACATTTGTATGCACACAAACACATACGACCCCTCTTGACATATTTTGGGTTTAATTTAGGTTGTGGGGTTTGGCAGTTGAAATGCATGAGATTAGTGATATATAGCTGAGATTATATATGCATGAGATTCATATGATATACAGTTGAAATGCATGGGTTTTATTTAGTTCATATATGTAGAGTAGTGATATATAGCTGAGATTATATATGCATGAGATATATGTATTTTTATGAGAGGATATATATATATATATATATATATATATATATATGTTATTGTATATATATGGTATACATATGTGCTTGACCTAGTAGCCTATACCCTGATATATCTATAGGATTACCTAGAAATGAACCCAATAGGCTAATTGAACTTGTGGACTAGAGTTTGACCAAAACCGTAGCTAGTAAGTCTACTACTGATATCTTCGATACCAATACTCATAGGAATAGTCCGATACCGATTCGCATACCTATATGTTGTTGCTCAATATAGCTACAAATGCGTAAGTGCAACATGAAAATCTCATCTGTTAAATATGTTACCTAAGAGCATCATTAGTAAGGGCAATTCATTACTACAGTGTATAGAGTATCCTAGAAGTGTAGGTATGATTGGTATATCGTATTACATAGAGTGTATAGAGTATCCTTTCGGTCTACAAGAGTTACTTCACTCATTTTGTTAAGACAAATAAACTTTTTAAATGTTGACGGTATATATACCGTCAATATTTGGTTTTGCCTTGTAGCTACAGACAGTTGCCTGTATTTTGCCTTATAACTTGGCCTTTGGCCTGTGCTTGAGCAGTGTGGACTTCCAGGTTAGGGTGTTAGTTCATGATTAGCATTGTTTAGATATTAGTTTCAGTTAAAGGGTTAGTTTAGATTAGGATATTAGTTTATGTTAGAAGGAATATGAGAGTTAGTAGATGTTAAAGTAGGATAATAATTTATTAGTTAGGATAGATAGTTTGAGTTAGGATACTGCTCAAGCACAGGCCAAAGGGTCGATATTGGATATTAATTTAAAAAGTTTTATCTTTCTTGACAAACTGGATGAAGTAACTCTTGTAGACCCAAAGGGTCGATATTGGACAGTTGGGATGAGTATCAGAAACGGTATCGGATTAGTATCGACCGTATCGGATTAGTATCGGTCTATCGGATACGACACTTTGACACAAGACAGTTGTTTTAGTCCCAACACAGTTGTTTTTGTTTCTTCCTTCAAATTCTTTATTTGTAATATATAGAATGAATGAACTTTATGTTGCGCACCCATATCTAAACTGTCTTAACATTCATTCACTGACTGCAATGTGCATGTATCTATCTTACAAAATTATCCTCAATTGGATATGGATATGAATTACTACTTACGGAATCGTTCGTAGATGTACAACCGTCATCTTGATGACATGTGCGATGTGCGAGATAAATTTATAGAGGGTGTACAGCAGTTCCTACAGTTTGCCAAGGCGTTCCCTCAGTACATGAACGGTACCAAAATTAAGTATCCGTATGTGAGATGTCGCAACTTAAAATATCATCCAGAAGTGGAACTCACGTATCATTTATACTCGAAGGGTTTTACGCCGAATTACTATCAGCAAAGTGCGCACGGAGAACTTATGTCTTTAGCATCGGAGTATGAGTCTTATTATCACAACCCGTACCCACTGTTTGGGTACGAGAACGTAACAACGCCCAGCCTACGCCGCAGTATCGGCGGTAGAACGCTGTCCTAGGTCACAACATCTAACAATATAATGCTAAGCAGTTATACTCCCCGAATGGGGGTGACATAGCAGATACAGTCTCAATCACATCTAAGGCAGAGCATGATAATGATAGATAAAACATGAAATCCAAAAGAGATACAGGAGATAGAAGTCTAAGTGTCTAAGATACATAAACCCAGGAATACATCTCAAAACTCAAATACAGTAATCCACAAATCAAGTACAACTCCAGACAAATGAAATAACTATCTAAACATCCTCTAATGTGTCTCCTCTAGGCTAGCAGGCACCTCCAGGCTATCTGTAAAATTTATCAACAGGTCCAGTCAGGACTGGAGCGAGTACAGTACATCTCAACAGATCATAGCAGGTTAGAAAATATAATTATGCAGTAAAGTAAGATACAGGTACTGAAGGAAAACAGTATGTAAACAGAGAGAGAACTGTAATAGAAATATCTACTATACATAGAGAACTAGCAGTAACTAGTGAGTCAGAGTACAATATGAACATGTAATACTCTTCCGTACCCCCAATCAATACACAAGGATCCAGCCAGGTTATGTTATATGATGCTATGTAACAGCCCCCGAATGGTGGTAAGTCCCCGAAGGGTGGTAGCCTCCGAATGGTGGTACATAGTAGTCCCATAAATGGGAATTCTGGGGGTAACCCAACAGTATAAGTCCCATAAATAGGGATTCTGGGGGTAACCCAACAGTGTAAGATTCCAGGAAGACTCTACGATCATAAGAGTATATGTCGTAAGTGATCAAAGAACCAATGAAGCATAGTGATACGCCATGTAAGTGAAACGCACAGAACATGTAGTACCCGATACTCCCTAAGGATAACATCTCAAGAAAGGATCCATATAGTACCAATCCGTGTGACCATCGTGACAGTACAAGTAAAGTAATCTACTGCAGGAAATAATTCTAAGCAGGATATGAAATGATCAGAGAATGTACTCGCCTGATATCTGAATGTCCAAGGTAAAGATACTGTCCGAGGAGAGGTGTCTGGCTCCTAATTAGAACAACACAGGTCACAACATGTCCAGAAGGGTAATATAAAGCACTACAATGCATTCTACATGAATCTAGGTCAAACTAGGCCAAAGTCAACCCTTGGTCAACTCTGGTCAACTGCACTAGTCAAACTAGGTCATGTTCTAACCCAGCAAGTCTTACTAGGCCTAACCAAGACTATCCTAGCAAGCACACATCAATACAAGGCTATACAAGCCAATATACACCCAACTCTATATAGCATGCAATTATTCAATACTCAAATAGGCAAGAATTCACATTGGATATACACTAGGTAATCTATTACTTTAAGCTATATATGTCTACACATATATACACATGTATATATTGGTATTCAACATTAGGTCTATAATCATGGCATTTCAAATGGTTATATAAACTTATATATTACAACACAATATGCTAACATATATATAATATACATACATAGCTAAGTTAACTGTATTCATAAATACTTATTTAATAGGCTATGTGTGTGTATGTGAACATGGCAAAGGGGCAAGTGAGGGTTAAATGGGCATACATAGTGTATACATATCAAAGAGTGTCAAAGTGTAAGTGAACAAAGTGTCAAGTGTGATAGTGTCAACATAGTGTAAGGGGTACATGAGGTAATATAGGATTTGTGTTAACATAGAACATTACATCTCATTAACTTATATATTGCATACACTACATCTATTATTATATTACATTCATGCTTGTATTCATTCATCATTCATTTATTCTCTTGTACTACTATATGCACCATACATTACATACTATGGAACCTACATATTCATTACAAGCCATACTTATACATGCTTACATTAGATAGGATACTTACACCTCATACATCATTTATTTAACCATTTACTCAAGCTTGTATTCTCTATTTAATTACATAATATATATACATTAACATGGGTTAAAATCAAATAGAACATTATATTACACACAAGGGTGCACAAAATGCATATGCCGAATAGTAACTCCTACTAATAATCAATAGTGTACCATCTCAGCATGAATTAAAATCTAGGATTAAAGTATGTTATAGATCTATGTGTTAGCTTTTCTAAACTTCAAATGGATCGCGTTTTCATTTCCGGAAACTCTCGGAATCGCGAAAACACCGAGAACGTGTTTGTCTTTCGTACAGCTGACACTCAAATAATTCTTCAGAAAGTTACAGAAAGAATTAGGCCTATTAATACATGTTTTTGGAAATCTAACTTCAATACACTTCTTTTTAAAAAAACGAGAGATTAAACCGAGCTTTAAGCTAGAAGTTATGACATTTCGAAGTTAGGGCTGAAATTAAAAACGTGGATAAAAATTATGACGGATTTGGGTAGTTTGAGACAAAAGAACACAAATATATAACATAATATATCAAGAACTCACTCTCTACACTAATATATATATATATGAGACACTATATAACACATCTCCAATACAAAAATATGAGATTAAACATGTAATAATTCATTCATACATAACAACAACACATAGTATGTCCAAATTTGGGATTTTCCTACATGAACACAACCACAACACAAAGGACACTCCTATGACCTCCAAATGGACACGAAATGGACACAAATGGAGATACAACCATAGGGTCATTCCTATGGGTTGAAAATAGACCTATATGTATGAGGAAATGAAAAGGAGAAGGGATTTATACCTCCCGGTAGATCGAATCGAAGAAAAGCCTTTCCGGAGCGACACCGACACATAGAGATTCCAAAAGGACACGAACGAGCTCCGAATCCTCCCAAACTTGGGTAGCTTCCTCCTTGGCTAGAATAGAGAAGGAAAGAAGAAGATTTGGTGGCGAAATGGAAGGATTTGGTGGAGAAATTGCTAGGGATTGCTCTCTAGGAATTTGGGGAAGAACAAGAGAGAGAGTGTGGATGAGAATAATGAAATGAACTTGAGCCTATCCTCTCCCAAAGTGGCTGGCCATATGGGGCTATTTGTCCTATTATGGTAAGGTCCAAAATGCCCCCACGAACCTATTCTATGAGTATTAGGAAAGGGCTAATTGGTTGGGGCTAAATTAGTCATTCTAAAGTCTCTATTCACACTAACCTTATCCATAATAATTAGTCTAACCTCTAACTAAAATATTTCTATCATGTGGACTAAAATTAATATTATGTGGGCCATGCCTAACTAGTGTGTGGGTCCCACTAGAGTCAAACTACCCCCGGGTCCCCGTTTCAAGTCGGATTGAGTTAAAATTCGAACCCGACTCAAATAACCCCAAAACAATATCATAAATAATAAAATAATATCAAAATAATTCAAAGAGGTAAAATGCAAAAATATCCTTAGGCCAAAAATGACATTAAAATATCATAATCATATGGTTAGGCTCTAGGTCAAACAGTCTCTAGGGTTTCACTAGCAAAACGTCAAAACCACAAGTCATTGATTTAAATAATTTTAAAATGATTTAAAATCACCAAAAATCATATCATGAATTAAATATCATTATTAAAATAATTATAAACACGAAATTTTAAAATTTCCCTCATTTGGAAAACTGGGTGCTACAACTCTACCCACCTTAGAAAAATTTCGTCCTCGAAATTTAAGATCGATAGTACTCCTTCTAGAGCCTCTAACCTACCCAATATCTAAGGTAACACTTCCTAACACTGGAATTATAAACAGACATCTAAAAAGTGTCAATCTAGGAATACCTCCAATACTGCTCTGCTGTACGGCGGTAATGGAACTTCAATAAAATATGGACTGGAACCTATATCCAAGGGACTGGACCTATTTTAAAGTGGTCTTAACTAAGGATGAAAAGGAACTGATCATAGGCTATAGGTATGCTCAAACTATTATCTTCCTATTAACCATTTATTAATACATTCTATTACCATAGGAACGATGCATTACTAAGACATATAGGCCCCTATCTCTCATAACACATTTATACTCACCAAAAGACTAGTACATCCTATCAAGGCTGATACTATAATCTCTCATAAATATCATAAGCTATATATTTATAGACACACATCCCCACATCCAGGACTAACCTATATATCTACAACTGATACTAATGGGATGACGTCCCTATTTCCCAACAATCAAGGTCTAAAAAAAATTTTATCTAAATCATGCAATTACGAAGGAATAGTATACAAGGTCAGGGCATACCGTAGCAGTTGGAAGTCTCACCTAGGTGCACTGGTCATTCTAGGTCAAAACAGTACTATGGTATCAACACACAAACAATCTAGGGTGTCTTAATTGGGAAGGTAAGAGAACAACAATCATCAAGGTTGTAGGGCTGTCTACCATCCTATATAAAAATTGGTCAATATCAAAATAAAATAAAGGCAACTACCAATTATCTAAAAAAAATGTACAGAAAATCAAATTCAAAAATTAAGGAATTGAAAATCACTTGCATTGAAATCCAATCACAATATATATATAGAGAGAGCGTTAGAGAGGAAAAAGCTAGCATTGTGTGTATGGGGACGTGTTCATATGGTTAGATAGTAGGCGTGTGTGTAGGTGAATATACATGAAAGTGTATATGAGGATTTGGATTTCAAACAATAACTATCAAGTTACACTAATCATGGCATATGGGTTAACAATCTACAATATATAATCTATTTAATCACAACTTGCATGGCTAACCACATATATATAAAAAGGTAGAGACTTAGTTATGTATTTATATATTATAACATGTATGCCTAAGCTCTATAAATATCCATCTAGATATATAATCATAACATAGAGGAGAAAAATGGTTAGGTTACATGACAGTGTATACTAAGTTAGGGTATGTGTGTCCTTGTACAGGGTTATAGCTTAGTATTGAAAGGTTAAACCCAGTTTTAGTTCATCATTTACATACAAAATCTGAAAAGATGCTAACATTTAAACCAGTGCAATATTAACATAACACAGTTTCAGATTTTAGGGTTTTGAACATCGCAACCAATCTTAATGGTCCCAATACATTCTAACATGATAGAAATAAAACCCTAACATACTATCCATAGATTTATCTACGCATACAGTTCAATATTACATGTTAAATCTGAAATTGAACATTTGAAATCAATGTGAAAATGTTAACATATATTCAGTTTTCAGGATTTTGGAGAAATTTGAACATCAAAACCAACTCAATGTTTATCACAACCTATCATGTAAGAATATGAAACCTAACATTATATCACTACAACAACAATGTACACAGCTCTAAATATTACATTTAAAACAACAATTTGAACTAACATTTAAAATCCAGTATTAAGGGTTAATATGCACACAGTCTCAGATTTGACAAATTTAAACACAAAACTCAACAATTTTTTTTAAAAAAAAATGAAACTCTAGGTATGACATACATGTGCAGTGATGTAAACATAACTAATAACATAAAATTTATATTTAACTTACGAATTTAAACTAAAAAAGCAGAAAACCAGAAATATTGGAGTTTTAAAAATTTAACATCAATGACATATTAATATTTATTTAGATAGGTGGAAATCAAGTGTAGCATGCATAAGTGTCAGGAAAATATCCACTATATATATTCATATATATATATTCTCATGTCCCAATATAAAAATCAGATTCTATACCAAGACCAACATTAGATTCCTACCAATATTGCAAAACAGGTGATTGGTGTAATCAAGACGATTTATTATTATTTAATACAAGAATAACAGCAAGAAGGGAATAACGATAAAATCTATTTTGCTTATCTGTATAAAAGAAGGAACCATTTTGAAATCCAGAGTTAAAATATCAAATCCAAGGTAAAGTCTAGCAAAATCATCGATTCATTGTATTAAGAAGAAATTCATAGAAGAAGTTACACAAAGGTTTATAAAATAGCTAAAGTTACTCCTAAGCTAAATAATGAGAAGCAAAACAAAACAAAACAATTAAAATTCCCTTTTTTTTTGAAGGACTGAAACAAAGTAGAGAAAACATGTTCGAAAATATTTAAGGTACAATCTGATAATCATATGCGTCTATCCACAATCATGGTACTCTAAATCCTCGTCATACTAGTAAGCAAGGCTACGATAATCACAGAGCCCTTGACTTATGCACATATCTCTAGAATCATGGTATTTAACATTTTTGCGGTGCCACTAGCTTGGCTGCGAAAACCTTAAATTCTCACACCCGAGAAATATATCCAGAGTCAGACTATATGTCCTCACCATGCTGGCTAATGTTACTATAGAAGACTAGATTCCATAACATAGATGACCTAGCCCATATAATTTCATCTTGCCAAAAATTAAATTAAATCAACAATGAATACCCAAAAATCAAATCAAATTTATCAACGAACATCAAACTAAAAAATAAACAATATCCTTCAATCATATAAATACAAACTCGGATGCTACAGCTAATCGTCAAGATTCAAAATTCAACAATCTTCCATCAAAATCAATAAATACAAACCCAAATTCAACAATAATCCATCAAATTCAACAACAGAAAATAAATATAAAACAATCAAGGAAAAAGAGAGTTTTCAAATCGAAGTTAAAATAAGATTCTCAAGGGTCGTCCCAGGAATCTCTCAAGGGTTCCTAACTGTGATTGAGTTCCTTCAAAATATATCCTAATCCTACTGCAGGCTGTAGTGGTACTCAAGTTCGAATACTACTACATAAACTCGACCTGCATGGGCCACCACTAAAAACGTGTCACGACCCGCACCCACTGTTTGGGTACGAGAACGTAACAACGTCCAGCCTACGCCACAGTGTCGGCGGTAGAACGCTGTCCTAGGTCACAACATCTAGCAATATAATGCTAAGCAGTTATACTCCCCGAATGGGGGTGACATAGCAGATACAGTCTCAATCACATCTAAGGCAGAGCATGATAATGATAGATAAAACATGAAATCCAAAAGAGATACAGGAGATAGAAGTCTAAGTGTCTAAGATACATAAACCCAGGAATGCATCTCAAAACTTAAATACAGTAATCCACAAATCAAGTACAACTCCAGACAAATGAATAACTATCTAAACATCCTCTAATGTGTCTCCTCTAGGCTAGCAGGCACCTCCAGGTTATCTGTAAAATTTATTAACAGGTCCAGTCAGGACTGGAGCGAGTACAGTACATCTCAACAGATCATAGCAGGTTAAAAATATAATCATACAGTAAAGTAAGAAACAGGTACTAAAGGAAAACAGTATGTAAACAGAGAGAGAACTGTAATAGAAATATCTACTATACATAGAGAACTAACAGTGACTAGTGAGTCAGAGTACAATATGAACATGTAATACTCCCCCGTACCCCCAATCAATACACAAGGATCCAGCCAGGTTATGTTATATAATGCTATGTAACAGCCTCCGAAGGGTGGTAAGCCCCCGAAGGGTAGTAGCCCCCGAAGGGTGGTACATAGTAGTCCTATAAATGGGGATTCTGGGGGTAACCCAACAGTGTAAGTCCCATAAATGGGGATTCTGGGGGTAACCCAACAGTGTAAGTCCCATAATGGAGATTCTGGGGGTAACCCAACAGTGTAAGATTCCAGGAAGACTCTACGATCATAAGAGTATATGTCGTAAGTGATCAAAGAACCAATGAAGCATAGTGATACGCCATGTAAGTGAAACGCACAGAACATGTAGTACCCGATGCTCCCTAAGGATAACATCTCAAGAAAGGATCCATATAGTACCAATCCGTGTGACCATCGTAACAGTACAAGTAAAGTAATCTACTGCAGGAAATAATTCTGAGCAGGATATGAAATGATCAGAGAATGTACTCGCCTGATATCTGAATGTCCAAGGTAAAGATACTATCCGAGGAGAGGTGTCTGGCTCCTAATTAGAACAGCACAGGTCACAACATATCCAGAAGGGTAATATAAAGCACTACAATGCATTCTACATGAATCTAGGTTAAACTAGGCCAAAGTCAACCCTTGGTCAACTCTGGT
Source organism: Iris pallida (assembly GCA_029216955.1). Classification (NCBI taxonomy): domain Eukaryota; kingdom Viridiplantae; phylum Streptophyta; class Magnoliopsida; order Asparagales; family Iridaceae; genus Iris; species Iris pallida. The sequence continues at coordinate 5,819 of JANAVB010039951.1, read as the reverse complement.
CAACTGCACTAGTCAAACTAGGTCATGTCCTAACCCAGCAAGTCTTACTAGGCCTAACCAAGACTATCCTAGCAAGCACACATCAATACAAGGCTATACAAGCCAATATACACCCAACCCTATATAGCATGCAATTATTCAATACTCAAATAGGCAAGAATTCACATTGGATATACACTAGGTAATCTATTACTTTAAGCTATATATGTCTACACATATATACACATGCATATATTGGTATTCAACATTAGGTCTATAATCATGGCATTTCAAATGGTTATATAAACTTATATATTACAACACAATATGCTAACATATATATAATATACATACATAGCTAAGTTAACTGTATTCATAAATACTTATTTAATAGGCTATGTGTGTGTATGTGAACATGGCAAAGGGGCAAGTGAGGGTTAAATGGGCATACATAGTGTATACATATCAAAGAGTGTCAAAGTGTAAGTGAACAAAGTGTCAAGTGTGATAGTGTCAACATAGTGTAAGGGGTACATGAGGTAATATAGGATTTGTGTTAACATAGAATATTACATCTCATTAACTTGTATATTGCATACATTACATCTATTATTACATTACATTCATGCTTGTATTCATTCATCATTCATTTATTCTCTTGTACTACTATATGCACCATACATTACATACTATGGAATCTACATATTCATTACAAGCCATACTTATACATGTTTACACTAGATAGGATACTTACACCTCATACATCATTTATTTAACCATTTACTCATGCTTGCATTCTCTATTTAATTACATAATATATATACATTAACATGGGTTAAAATCAAATAGAATATTATATTACACATAAGGGTGCACAAAATGCATATGTCGAATAGTAACTCCTACTAATAATTAATACTGTACCATCTCAACATGAATTAAAATCTAGGATTAAATTATGTTATAGATCTATGTGTTAGCTTTCCGAAACTTCAAACGGATCGCATTTTCGTTTCCGGAAACTCCCGGAATCGCGAAAACACCGAGAACGCTTTTGTCTTTCGTACAGCTGATACTCAAATAATTCTCCAGAAAGTTACAGAGAGAATTAGGCCTATTAATACATGTTTTTGGAAATCTAACTTCAATACACTTCTTTAAAAAAAACGGAAGATTAAACCGAGCTGTGAGCTAGAAGTTATGACATTTCTAAGTTAGGGCCGAAATTAAAAACGTGGATAAAAATTATGACGGATTTGGGTAGTATGAGACAAAAGAACACAAATATATAACATAATATATCAAGAACTCACTCTCTACACTAATATATATATATATGAGACACTATAGAACACATCTCCAATACAAAAATATGAGATTAAACATGTAATAATTCATACATACATAACAACAACACATAGTGTGTCCAAATTTGGGATTTTCCTACATGAACACAACCACAACACAAAGGACACTCCTATGACCTCCAAATGGACACGAAATGGACACAAATGGAGATACAACCATAGGGCCATTCCTATGGGTTCAAAATAGACCTATATGCATGAGAAAATGAAAAGGAGAAGGGATTTATACCTCCCGGTAGATCGAATCGAAGAAAGGCCTTCCCGGAGCGATACCGACACGTAGAGATTCCAAAAGGACACAAACGAGCTCCGAATCCTTCCAAACTTGGGTAGCTTCCTCCTTGGCTATAATGGAGAAGGAAAGAAGAAGATTTGGTGGCAAAATGGAAGGATTTTGTGGAGAAATTGCTAGGGATTGCTCTCTAGGAATTTGGGGAAGAACAAGAGAGAGAGTGTGGATGAGAATAATGAAATGAACTTGAGCCTATCCTCTCCCAAAGTGGCTGGCCATATGGGGCTATTTGTCCTATTATGATAAGGTCCAAAATGCCCCCACTAACCTATTCTATGAGTATTAGGAAAGGGCTAATTGGTTGGGGCTAAATTAGTCATTCTAAAGTCTCTAATCACACTAACCTTATCCATAATAATTAGTCTAACCTCTAACTAAAATATTTCTATCATGTGGACTAAAATTAATATCATGTGGGCCATTCCTAACTAGTGTGTGGGTCCCACTAGAGTCAAACTACCCCCGGGTCCCCGTTTCAAGTCGGATTGAGTTAAAATTCGAACCCGACTCAAATAACCCCAAAATAATATCATAAATAATAAAATAATATCAAAATAATTCAAAGAGGTCAAATGCAAAAATATTCTTAGGCAAAAAATGACATTAAAATATCATAATCACATGGTTAGGCTCTAGGTCAAACAGTCTCTAGGGTTTCACTAGCAAAACGTCAAAACCACAAGTCATTGATTTAAATAGTTTTAAAATAATTTAAAATCACCAAAAATCATATCATGAATTAAATATCATTATTAAAATAATTATAAACATGAAATTTCAAAATTACCCTCATTTGGGAAACTGGGTGCTACACTTATGTGGATGTCCACAACAACGCTGCTTACGACGATGGGTTGGTGAACATGATTTTTGACGCGACGGGGCCTAGTTTCGATCCGGACGATCAAGATGCACCTGAGGAGGCACCGAACGCCGATGCTGCACAGTTCATGGAGTTGCTGGAGAATACAAGGACTCCATTATATCCTGGTTGTGAGGATCATTCACCGTTGGAGGTGGTTACAAGATTGTTGAGCATCAAGTCCGATTTTAACATGTCGCAAGATTGCTACAACCATCTTATAGAGTTATTTATAGAAATATTGCCTGAGGGTGCTAAGTTGCCTAATGACTTCTATCGATCTAAGAGGATGGTGAGATCGCTCTGGATGGGATACGAGAAAATCGATTCTTGTCGCAATGGGTGCATGTTGTACTATAAAGACGACAAGGACGCAGATGTGTGCAGATTTTGTGGTGCCGATCGCTATAAGACAACTAGTACATGAAGGTCTACTGGTGCAAGAAGACCGACCAATTCAATGCACTACTTGTCTTTAACGCCGCGGTTGCAAAGATTATTTATGGTGAAAGAGACGGCCAAAAATATGAGTTGGCACATGCGAGAACAGATTGAATGAGTGTTGGATCACCCATCCGATGGAGAAGCATGGAAGCACTTTAATCGAGTGTATCCTGATTTTGCTTCAGATCCGCGTAATGTCAGGTTGGGGCTATCTTCTGACGGTTTTACTCCTTTTGGTCTTTCGGGATTGTAGAGGCATGGAAAATAATAAAGAAAGATCCATGCGGCCAGAAAATCCCATGCGGCTCAGAAAGCCCATGCAGCTCAGAGGACCCATGCGGCTCAACGCGTATATGTAGCTCTGTGATCTCCATGCGGCTCAGAGAGGTGCCACGTAGCATACAAGCAACTCTTCCCTTACTGCATTAATTGCCTTGACGGCTGACAGCTCTGACAAGACGACAGCCCTGACACAAAGATGTAATTATGACTCTGTCATAATGACAGACTCCTAGGGAAACAAAGGAAATCTCTGACATAATCCCCCGAGAAAATGACATGCAGCCTAGACACGTGATAGTCATATACGGCTCGAGCGGAGACTCCCCATGCGGCTCAGGCCGAAGTTGTCCTATGCGGCCCAGATCGAAACAGCCCTATGCGGCTCAAGCAGACGCTCCCCCATGCGGCTCACGAAGACCATCTCCATGCGGCTCACGAAGGAGTTACCCGTTATGCGGCCACCTACGTCCATGCGGTCCATATTATCATATGATTCGAAGGTTCGGGGGCCACTCCCCAACAGCCTTGACACATGGCCGGGCTTATGTGGCTCAATCCTCATGCGGCTCAGATCCCCTCAGTGGCTCCCAGGACACGTGTCATAAAGCCAATCAATTTCCCAGATTTACTGCAATCAAAGATTGGGTCAAATCCCAATAATCTGGGACACGTGGTAGGAGAATGAATTAAACTTATTCATCCAGATTCGCGGACATCAGCAGATCATCATAAGGGAGATTTATTCCAATCAGCATTAATTACTGAGAGGATTTGGCACAATCTACATTAATGGCCCAGATTTATTACACCCAAAACTAATGGCCCAGATTGATCAACCAACAGGCCGCCGCCACTTTAAGGGACAATCATTGTAAACCCTAATGATGGCATTCCCTTCTTATAAATAGCAAGGTGCCATTCCTTTGCAAAGAGGACCCTTTTTCGAGATCAGAGAGCACCAAAATACTTGGAGAGAAAAAGTAGAGAGAGAGCAAAAAGAGCATTTCTTCAACGCCAAGCAATCTTCTGGAGCCAAGGCTGCATACCGGTCGTCCAAGGAGTAAGGCAGAGCTGCCGTAGCTTTCCTGAGCCTCTATCGTCACCCCCCAGATTCTAAAATAAACAATTGTACTTAGATTGCTGTACCTAGGTTTTCGTCCCTAGGCTTTCTTTGTACAAGCGAGTTTGTAACGTGAGTAAAAGTCCAGTCCTCCGATAATTGTTCTGCTCTTTTATATTTTATGGCAAACACGATGGCGACTCTGCTGGGGACAAACTTTTCCATGGCTGAGGAGTTGGTGACGCAGTCGGATGCAGCCAAGCTCGGCTACACACAACAGAAGATGGTCGTCCATTTTGACCAACAGGCGTTTGAAGAAATGCTCTCTGAAGGAAGTGCCGGCCCGATCCAGAAGCGAACCCGCACAAAGAAAGCTCGCCGCGAGTGGAGGCCAAAATCATTTGCTCCTCCACAAGCTCTGGACGGGACACTCTCTGCTACCCAAGACGGCGAAGGTGACTCTCATACGGCTCCACTTTGAGTCGTAGAGCGCTCTGCTGTCCCCAAGTTCGGCAGAGAAAAGCAGTACGATGCTGGACTTGCAGGGACAAAGAGCGACTCTATGCGCCCCCAAGAAGAAGCCGAACACTCCTGTGGCTAAATCTGCCAACTATATGCAGGAGGCTCATGCAGATGAATCTGCCCGCCGCATGAAGAAAGTCTATGCGGCCAGATCATCCAGCCGCATGAAGAAAACTTATGCGGCTGAGACTCCCAGTCGCATGAAGAACGCCTATGCGGCTACATCTGCCAGCCGCATGAAGATTACCGATGACAGCCGCATGATACCCACTCCACGTGGCTCTGTCTTCGATCGCCTCTCCTATGGTCATGATCTCTTGTGCTCCCAAGAAGATATGTCTGACTCTCTCCAGCATCACCTAGACTCTTCCTACTATGTGCCTTATGCACTAGAGCGAAGAAGTCTAGGGCAGCACGAGTTTGGCAAGCTCGGTCCGCTGATCTTATCTCTGACCATCCGAGCGTCCCGCATACCGTTATACGGGCCTCAGATGGAAGGTTGTACAGAACCACTCGAGTCCAGCCCCCGGCGGCAAACGGACAGAGAGGTTCGCAAAAGTCTTCCAAATCCAAGAAGCAAACATGGTCGATCCAGACCCATCTGACTTGCGTGAGCCATCCTCCACAAATGCATGGAAAGAAGATGCATCGGGGTGCAAAGAGTCCTCCCACGGACGTCACTGCACCCAATTCATCGTCAACTGCTGCTGCAATAACGCGATGGTGCGAGAAGACCGGCAGTCCGTCTTTCAAGACTGCAACAGCCGTCTTCAGAGGACGAGGTACTTCCCGTCGTCTCCTGCAACTCTGCTCAAAAATTCCCCGCTGATGGGAGGGGGAAGAAGACAAATGTTCCCAGCCCGAAGATTTCAACCACTTCGACTAAAAGACTGTCGTCTAAGCGGGTGCCCACCACCGGAGTTTTCCAAGGCACCCATTCTAAGACGAAATCTGCTACAGTGGGAGATTCATCGTCCACAACGCTGGAGGTTGCTGGGACTGGGGGTAGCA
>JANAVB010039950.1:0-20075 GCA_029216955.1 Iris pallida | reverse complement strand
TCCTCTCCCACATGAGTGATAGGGAGATCTTCTTGATTAAAGACACCTTGGATCAAATGACGATTTCTCGATCTAGTGTATTAAAAGACACCTTCATTGGATGCATGGATCCGGTCTAAGTATTGTTGACTGGGATTACGTGATGCATTACGTCTTGGACGTTTCCCACCCCAGTGCCTTGAGAAGTCATGTTAACAGAAGCCTATAATAGTTTATCTTCGTCTTCTATTATATGTTCAGGAGTTGAAGCATAGTTCAGACGATCGAAGACAGATCGTCGAGCCGATTGGCAACAATAATTGATGACAACTTCATGTAGGAAGTGGCGATTTGAAGCGCGATTTGGAGGTGAGGAAAACATTCCCGTAGTCTCCCGCCTTTGTGTAAGACATTGTCGGAGGTCAGTTACAACCATAGGACGAGAAGAAGTCAGAGGAACATATTCTTTAATGTTATTAGGAACATGTCTCCTATTCTTCAGGTGTTTAGTTCCTTGAATGTACAAAGATGTACTCAACTCATTAGCATAAGTAGATGGGTCTTTCTTTTCAAACTTTGGCTTTTGGTGCAGATTGGCCTTTGGCATAGGGTTCTTGCGTTTTGCTAAAGTTAATATTGGTTGACGCCTATTGAGATAAGCACGTAAATCTAAAAATTCTGTTCCTGGTGTCTCTGTTTGTGATACCTTCAACTTTCCTTGCTTGGATCTTGAAATTTGCAAGTAGGAAGGACTTGACCAAACCCCATAGGGGTAGGTAAGATACCTCTCTGATCAGTATTCTTTCCGGTATCAGAGATTAGAGGACCTCTGTTTACAGGGATAGAATCTGATACATCTTCCTCTGAGTCATAGACCAGGAAGTTTGAGGAAAGACCAAAGGGTGCTTTCCTTTATTTTGAACAGGGTTAGCTAAGAAGTGTTTCCCTTTGTTCTGTTGTGTGATCATTTTAGGCATAGATTGTGCCAATTGAGAAAATGCCATAGGACTTTTTTCTTTGTTCTGTCTAGTGTAAGCACTAGGACATAAATTCTATAAGTTCAGAACTTGAAAATTGGAAGAGGGAATAGCCAAAAGACTAGTTTCCTTGAGTTGGGCCGGAGTAGCAGATTGTGCCTGAGTTACCAATTGCTTGGGTTGTGCCATAGTCCTACGGACTACTGGTGGCGTCTTGGCTGCAACATTGGTAGACTGTGCCTCGACAGTAGCTTGAACTGACTGTGCCTTGGCAGCAAAGATTGTAGTAGGCTGCACATGGGCAGCAGAGCGAGCAGATTGCGCCCTAACAACAGAAACAGGCTGTAATGGAGCCATTGAGGCGGATTGCGCCTTGGTCATTAAGCACTTAAGTTACGCTTGGGCAACAGTAACTGTGGGAGATTTAGGAGTCCACACAGTCCTGTTCTTAGCGATAGCCGCCGTGCGCTTGTTGCTCTTGGTGTTGATCATATTCTCATAGGCTGTCTGGTTGACTTGAACAACCAGAGTCTTCTGCGTCTTGCCCATCGACGCAATGTCACATTGAGTTGTCACTTTTCATCGGAGGAGAAAGTCGTCCCCAGCAGAGTCGCCATTTTGTTTTCAAAACAAAAATTTGTTTTATTCTAAACTTATAAAAGAGTACAAAGTACAATGAATTTTGGGGAAGTACAACTTTAGGAATCTGATCAGGAGATGATCACTTTATCCTTTGGACTATGTGAACTTGAAGACTGTAGCCTCTAGAGAACGCAGCAGCAATTTTGTAAGAGTTCTTAATCTTTGTCCCTATCTCTGATGATGATTGGAAACTCTATTTATAGAGTTCAGGAAATAACTGTTTAGCAGTTATTCTGATGTGCGTAAGGCTGGATTGCGCCATACTGGATTGCGCCAACCTCCTGTTGTGCCAACTTTCATTCAGTTGTCAAACGTGTACTAACTGTATTTAGACGTATGACATCATATGATTGAGATGCGCATGGTCGTGTACAGGATAGTAGACACATCTTGAGAGATTAGTGGCATATGCGCCACATCATCCTGTTTTAGAATGTAAGTTGTCTTCAACTTTATCAGGTTGCACGAGCTTCAGTCAAAAGTCAAACTGTGCTTGATTTGAGCTGCGCCTACACACGTGGCAGCTTTCGATCAAAAGTCGTTCAGGTTGCGCCCAGACGCAACTAAGGATTTGTTTAGATTGCACCTGCACGTAACTCACGGAGTGTACAGGACAGCTGTCCACCAACTTCTCTTGAGGCCCAATTTACGGGATTCGAAAAGATTTTCCTCGTTCACTATTGTGTCAGCCGTCAGTATTGTCAGGTAATGATGACCATTAAGTGTCAGATGCCACATAGATTTTTGTGCAAGAAAGATTGGGCACAGTCTGATATCGGGCGCAATCTGATCGGTGGCGCAATCTGTTCTCTGAGCTTCATATCAGTGTCACAACTTGATTTTTGGGGCACAACCTGATCACTGATCAGTATATCAAGGTGCAACTTGATTTTTAGGCTCTATACTCCCGTTGATTATTGAGTAGTGGATTGATTCAATTGGTTAGAAGGAGGTACCGCATGATAAGTACCACCCCCAGCACCGGATTGACTTGGAATAGCCTGCGCAGGACTGGACGTGGTTTGAGAAGATTGTACCCCCAGATTAATATTGGTGGGAACTGATGTTGTCATAGGTTCTTGAGTCAAAATCAGATTCGCGACCAGTGGAACTGTATGTTGTGCCATAATCACAGCATGCATGCCTACCATCATCTCAGCCATGTTCTTCAAACTAGCCTCTAAAACAGGAATTCTTTGCTCTTGACTGGAAGAAGTGGAGGTATCTTGATCTTCTGTGACAGCATAAGCAGTCACTTCTCTAGCCTTCGAAGAGATAGTAGAAAGGATGGTCCTTTCAGAACTTTCACTGTCAGCATCAAAGTCACATAAAGAACTACCCCCGAATAAGTGATAGGGATATCTTTTTGACTGAAGAAATCTTGGTTTGAATCAAGAAGATTCCTTTGACCGATTGTGTCTCGGTCTTGATCTAGTATATTGGTATACTCCTTCACCGGATTCAAGAATCCGATTTAAGGATTGCTGACTAGGATTGTGGAATGCATTACGTCTTGGACGTTTTCTACCCCCAGGGCTTCGAGATGTCATGTTGACAGGAGCAAAGAGTAATTCATCTTCGTCCACTAGGATTGGTTTAGGAGTCTGAACATAACTCAGACGGTCAAAGACGGACCGCTTGGTTGTCTGACAAAACATTTGATGACAACTTCATGATGGTGGTTGCAATGATGTTCTTGATGTTGGACCACCACTGGACGAGATGGATTTACAACCTTCCACTTCTGTATTAAGAGTTCATGAAGGTCACTAACAGGACGAGAAGAAGTTGCAGGAATATAGTCTTTGATGATATTCAGGACATGATTCCTGTTTCTGTGGTGTCCTATACCTTGAGTGTACAAGGACGTGCTGGTTAGCATAAGTCACAGGATCTTTCACCTCAGCATTCTTCCTCTGGTGTAAGTTAGCAACTGGTACAGGTTGCATTTTGTGTCTTTTCGAAGTTGACCCTGATTGGCACCTGTTGATATAGGTGCACAAGTCCGACGGAGGAGCTACTTGTGCATCTACTTGAGATACTAGTAGTTTGCCTTGTCGAGATCTTGAGACATACAGGGTTGGTAAATCCATCCTGACCTCTTTGGAGTAGGCATAATACCTTTTTGCATGGAAGGTTTATTCTGAATAGAACCATCTTCTGACAGAGATTTGGTTGTTTCTGTTAAGGAGAATAGAATTCTATTTGAATTGGCAGTACTTTCACCCAATCAATGACTCGAGGAGGAAAGGCTAAAAAGCGTTTTCCTTGATTTAGTGATTTCTCACTAAAGTTTTAGTTCGGTGACAAAGAGGGAGTCTCTAAACAGTGCTTCTCTTACATTGCGCTCGTGCATAAGTATGTGCAGGTTGCGCCAGAGCATGAACATGCATAGGTTGTGCAAGAGCAGGAACACGTACAAGTTGTGCTGGAGCAGGGACATGCACAAGTTGTGCCGGAGAAGAAAAGGCCAAAGGGCGCTTTCCTTTGTTTTGAACAGCGGTATGTCGAGACAAAGTCTCCTTCCATTTCAGAATCAGAGAAGGAGAGGATTAGCCAAAAGACTATCTCCCTTAGGTTGTACCAAAGTAGTGACGGGCACAAGTTGCACAAAGGCAAGAACAGGTGCAGGTTGCACCAGGGAAGAGAAGACCAAAGGGCACTTTTCCTTGTTTTGGACAGCAGTGCGTCGAGACAGAGTCTCCTCCGATTTCAGAATTAGAGAAGTGGAGGGATTAGCCAAAAGGTTATTTTTCTTAAGTTGCGTCGAAGCAGTGGGCGCAAGTTGCGCAGAGGCATGAGATTGCACCGCCGAGGACTTAAGAGTCCAAACAGAGTGTGTCTTGCTCTTAATAGCAGCAACAGTGCGCTTGGCACCCCCAGCATTGATCATGGTCTCATAGGCTGTCTGGTCGACTTGAACGACCAGGGTCTTCTGCGTCTTGCCGATTGACGTGGTATCACATTGAGTTGTCACTTTCTCGTCGGAGAAGAAAGTCGTCTCCAGCAGAGTCGCCATTTTGTTTACAAAAAACAAAAGTTTTATTACAAACTAAGAAAAAGAGTACATGAGTACAATTGATTTATGAGGAAGTACAACTATAGGAATATGATCAGAAGACGATCACTTTATCCCTTGGACGATGTGATATCGAAGACACGAGCTTCTGGAGGATGCAACAATACTTTAGCAGGAGATTATGATCATTCTTGATGCTTTGAGATTGATTTGAAACTCTATTTATAGAGTTCTTGAAATAACTGTTTAGCAGTTATTCTGGATTGCGCACACTTCAGGTTGCGTGCCTCCTATTCACTTGCGCAAACGGTTGTACTAACTGCTGTAGACGCGTGGCATTGTTTGATTGAGATGCACGTAGTTGTGAGCAGTAGTGGGTACGTTCTGCAAAGTTAGTGGCTTGTGCGCCACGTCGCTCTGTCCTGAACACCATTTGATCATCTTACGTGTGCTTCATCAGGTTGCGCGTGGGCGCAACGTAAAACCTGCGCGAGCAGTTTGCACCAATTACTGTAGATGTATGGCATCGTTTGATTGACTTGCACATGGGTGGGCAGTATAGTGGGCATGCTCTACAAAGTTGATGTCTTGCGCGCCATGTCACCCTGTTTTAAAATAGAGTTGATCAATTGGCGCCAATTTGTCAGGCTGTGCATAGGCGCAACTCAATGACTGACACTTTTGACTAGGTTTCTGTGCTGTACTAATTAATTCTCGCGCCATACAGTGACTTGCGCAAGCCAGCTGTCAGTATTAATTATATGCTGACAAAATCTTCTCGAGTGCCGCGTTGCATGGGATTCGAATGGATTTTCCTTAATCTTCGTGCTGTCAGTTGTCAGGAAATGATGATGCCATTACAGCTTCTCGAGGAAATGTGCCACGTATTGCTCGTACGACCTGACTCCAACGCAGCCTGACGCTGGCGCAGCCTGATGCTGCACAACTTGTTTGTTTGGCACAATACAATATTTTGGCGCCATCTAATGGTCAAACACTTTAATGGGTGGCACATCTTAATTTTTAGGCTTTATAAAGTTCCTCATTACACGTCTAATTGTATAGGAGAGGTAGAAATATTAGAAGAGGAAGACGAAGTAGATGAAAGTGAAGATGAGGAGGAAGATGAAGGGGAGGACGAGGAAAATGAAGAAGATGAATTTTCAGAAGAGGATTGAAAATAAAATGTAAAATCTGTCATGTAGCATCTTTTTTGACTTGTAAAATGTACTGTCACTTAGCTATGGAATATAAAATCTGAAACTATATAACATGTACCTTCCATATATTTATATTGTTAGACCACTAATCTTATTTCCGTCAATTACCAGATGGAACCTATGATCCAAGCACGTCGCTTGAGAGATGCACAGATTGCTGCTGAGGAGGAAGTGGTACTCCTATAGTTAAGAAGGAAGGTACCTCCTACTGTTAAGGAGAAAGTGGTACTGGGAGGTAGTGGCACCGGGAGTTCCAGTTACTCAGCTCCTATAGCTGATCTTGATCACTTAAATACTGTTTATGTGCAGTATCTGAGGGACTGGTATTTGGCTCAGCGTAAAGCGTAGAGTTATATGATAGGACTTTGCCCGGATTTGTCTTCGGTATACTTATCATTATATCGTTCTTGATTATACTTCTTGGATGTTGTTGCCTTAATCCTAAATTTTGGTTATTATCTGGACTTGGATATTTTGGATTAGACTTCTTGGTTATTATCTAGACATGTTTACAACTTGAGATATGGTTTTCCTTCTATATGTATCATATTGTGCTTATTCTTACTTAGTATTTGACTGAGTATTATTTTGTGATATTTTTATTTAGCTATGGAATGTAAAATCTATTTAGACTTGTGGTTATGTACTATATTTTTCTTTTCTTTTTATTTTTGTGACATGTACTGTATGTTAAACTATTTTCTTGTAACTTTTATTTTGTTTATCATAATTCAGGTATTACAGGACGACGTGGATCCAGCCCAGAGGTAGATTACCTGTAAACCCCCTGAATTTTAGGGTTTTTAAATTTTTTATATGGATTATTTTAATAAACTATTTATTATAATTAGTTTTGATCATAAATATACTTTTTGTGACTTTGATTTTTGGAGCACCAGGATGTCAATCTCTCAAAACTTCCTTCATGAGTTTTGTAGTAGGCAAGATTATCTTTATTTTGATATATAATGTCCCACTCAAACTTGTTCCCTTGCATTCTATTACCTCGCACAACTTTTTGGTTAATTTAGGTCGTTTGACCATCTATAGTAAAACTTGACCTAACTTCTAATTTAAATTCGGAGCTCGATACCGGTCCATCCTAATCGACCGAACATATGATTTTGATCTATTTTGAGTCTACTACACACATGACATTCGTGTGCCATCCAATTGAGCTCCCGCATGCTATTATATCATCAATGATCATAAATGACCTAATTTGTAGTCATGATCACTCCAAGCCCAAATCTGATTCAATCAAACCCCCGACCCAATTTCTTATGGCCACTCACATGGCACCCTTCAAGGCACTATATGGGAAAGTATTGTTCTCTTGTAACCTTCTCTCTTATTAATTTTGCTAGCATCCCATAATTTATTTATATTATTTATTAGTAAAGTTTCTTAGGTTACTTAGGGCGTATAGGTTGAGTGTATATATATATATATATATATATATATATATATATATATATATATATATATATATACTGGTATATATTTTTGATGTGTATGTTCCCATATATATATATATATATAATATATTATATATTATATATATATATAATATATATATAGATATATAAAATATATATATATAAAAATAATATATATATAATAATATATATATATATATATATATATATATATATATATATATATATATATATATATGATAATTGAGTATGCCCTCATATATACATTTATTGGTTTAAATAATCAAGAAAATAAAATAATCTTATATAACAATAATCTAATACCAATATTATATAATATATATATATATATATATATATATATATATATATATATATATCTGTGTGTGTATTCTTTTGTGATAAGCCTATGTATATACATACATCTTATTCATTTCATTAGACCTTAAACCATTTGTTGACCCTTTGTATAAATATGATATTTCTATCTATTGCAACCTAGTCCAAGATTAGCTAAGCCTACTAATTCCTATAACCCAACTCTCCCTATAATACCCTACCCAATTTTTGGTTGTATTCTCTTGTGTGTTGTTTCCTTTCTATTGGAAGAGGACACTGTAACCATGTGGGTCGGAGCATGTTGTCCTTACTATACTGTTGCACTCCTTCTGTATATATTCATGCTCTTCTCTCCACCTTCACCTAAAAACCTAGCCACGCATACACCACACCGACGCCTCCTTCCCCAGCTACAACACCCCTAACCTAAACTCTACCTTCTCTTCGGTCGTGTCAGGATCGCTGTCGCAGCCTACTCTCCGCCGTACGTGGTAGCCGTGTATCGCAGTCGTGCACAACCCAGCGCCACACATGCGTGCACGCAAGCAGTAGCAACGACGTGGTCGTATGCCTGCAGCGCCCAGGCCTCACCACCGGGCTGCTACCGCCTGTCGGCGATGTGTCTCGCCATCGGCTATGCGCGACACAGTACAGCGGCGCTGCCACGCATGTACGAGGCAGCGACAGCAGCGGCCAGTGGCCGTACGCGTGCAACAACGTACAGCAGTGACGGCAACCGCCGTGATGCCGTATGACCACCCCATGGCTCAGACGAACCCCTGACGAATCCCTCATAGCTGCCACCTTCTTTTCCGATGTGCAGCATAGGCTATTCGTGCGTATCGTACGAAATCCCGTCGTGATGCACGTAAAATTGAATCCAGAATCACATTTTGAGACAGCAACTTTGGGCACATTTTCTGGACAATCCGACCGTTGGATCGTCAATCGGATTCTTTCGTCTTAATCTTAGTATATACCCCTTTACTCTAAAGTTTCAACCGTTAATTTGATCCTTTGATAGATCAAAACCGACTACCAAGTTGACCATTTAAATTGTATTATTTTGGACAATTTCGTGGAGCCAACTTTGCAGATTCGTTTCTCTCTTGTCGAAGTTTCGGCTGATGAACTACCAACTCCGGCACGTAGCAGGTATAACACTTTCATGCCATAAAAAATTTCAGCTTCATAGGATATCGTTCGGTTGGTTGAAATCGACGCCAATTTGGCCTCTCGAAATTGTAAATTCTAACTTGTAAAAATTTAATTTTGAACCCGGACTCCGGATTCTAGTTCTGACACCAATAGTGGACTCGTGGCATTGTTCTGGCTAAAATTCATATAATTTGCTGAGTTTGGAGGACATGGACCCGGCACGCATTTTCATGCAAATTGGGTCCCAATGTCCGGTCAACGGGTCATTTTGAGATCGGTTCATCGGAATCCAATTTCGGATATACCGTTGGTTTTGTATCGTCATTCTAGACTCATGGACGTATAATTTGCTAGGTTTAGTGGACTTTTATCCTGGCATATTTTTCGGTGCAAAGCGGTCTAAAGACGAACATCGTTTTGACCCAAAATTACCATTTTACCTCTGTGTCCAAATTGGATTTATGGTAGGCTATCCTAGCTAATTTGACCATTCTTGACACGTTGGTGATATTTATTTTCATCCGACAACATCTGTAGATTTTTCCTTTATGTATCACCATTAGTTATAATTAATTCTTATTATGTTCGTATTTCGAAATCAGTGCATCAAAACTGATATCAGATTGTTAACCTTACGGTTGATCGTCTTGTCTCGATTTGCGTGTCGTAGGTTTGATGTACGAATAGCAAGGTACAAACTTGATATTTTAATAATCTACAACTTGTAATTCATATTATTAGAAATAATGATTATAGAGACTAATATGATCTAGTATTGACCTAGAGTTGATCTAGAATGCATATTTATTTTAGATATCCATGTTTAACATACCAAAGCATTAATTAACATTAGAATATCATATTTAGGTTTGTGATTCCACTTTGGGCCTCCTCACACTTTGGGCCTCCATTCACACTTGTTGCTCAGGACCGCAGGCAAGTACATTCTCTGATAGTTTTCACTATTACTATAATTCAAGTATTGAGAAATGTACTTATGATTCATGACACGACACAAATTGGTATTGTCATTGGATCTTCAGTCATGAGATGTTACCTTAACTCAGTAATGGTATCGAATACTGTTCTCGTTGGTATTGGATAAAATTGGATATATTAGATAACACTGAAATAGTGGATAACATTGGATACATTGGTAGTAAAGTATCATGGTGGATCCATCGTATCAGTCGGGGCGGGGAAATACTAGTTAGGTATGTGATCAAGAACTCTCGGCAAGTAGTATAAGTCATTGGCTACTAGATAATCATGCACTTCACGCATGGTTGAGCTAGCTTTCCTTAGTGTAAATCATTGAATCTCCCAAGCCGATCACATATCTGTTTGGTATCTCAAAATACATTGTATATTTAGTTTTTATATTCAGTTCATTGGTACATTTACTCTATCCCTGATATTGTAGTTCCTCTTTCATTTCTTGCTCGCACTAATTACATACTATAGATTATATTGCCTGTCTCTTTTGTTACTTTTATTCATCAGTTTTGTTCTTTATCGTATATAGCATTTTTATTATCACTACTTTATAGTTTTTGTCAATTAATTGGAACTGCTATTGGATTGTACTTTTCTCTAATCTTGACTGGATAACCAAAATTTTAGGAGTTATTATGCCCCACATTCTTGGACTACATGACGATGCTAGCTGAGACGTCTCGATGTTCCATAGACTGTGAGTTGCCTCCTGGGAGCTCTAGGCCATTATTCCTTATCTAGATTTGTGTTTTCGTTATCAGTTTATCCCCAATACATTTCTAGTATGTATGATCATTTGTAGTTTTATTTGATATAGAGTGTCATGACCGGCACCCATTTTCAGGATGCAAGTGCGTGCACAAGCCAGCTACGTATCAAGCGGACTCCAGCCCAAATCAAATACGTATAAGCTGTCTAGACTAAGTAATATGCCTAATCATGGAAAGACAAACTATATCTCAATCCACAAGAAGAATATAAAACAAGAATGAACATTATGGTTCATAGTCTGCAGTCCATAGCATATATGTCCGATTAGACTCCAAGAAAATAACATGAGTCTATAAAACTAGGCTAACAACAGAATATATCATGATAAGGAATATAAAACACGAGGATAACAAGGTAATAAACTAGCAAATACCTGGATCCTGCAAATGTAATCAACTACCAACATGATCAGCTAACTAACTCCAACAATCAACTACCTGAAGAGATCATCAGGTCCTCAAGGGACTAGCAAGATACATAAAACATGCCTACTAGTATGACAGTAAATAACATTTATGGAGAATAAGAACAGTGCAAGAAGAACATCCAAGAAGCGACTGCCATAGGGAAATGTAATACTAGACTTGGCTAACAATCAATCGAATAACTCCTATAGACTATAGTACAATGCAAAATACTCCCAATCTATAGTATGTCTCGATTGTAGTACAATTTAAGATACTCCCAATCGAGAATAGCCAATCCTAGTATCAATCTCATCTCCTAAAGTAATATAAAGGTCATGTAAAATCCTATAGACTGTAGTACAATACAAGAAACTCCCAATCTATAGTATATCTCAATTATAGTATAATGCAAGATACCCAATCGAGAATGGTCAAGTCAATCAAGGAAACATGGCATAACTGGCAACTCTATCACAAGATACGGTGAACACTAGAAAGATTATAAACAATCAATGAAAACAACTAATATCCTATACGTGTACGTAAATCTATAAAACAAGAAGGCAGTATATGATAACCCAAGTGGAATATGAGAGGCATGTGACAATATAAAAAAATACCACAGGAAGAAAACATGTAAATACTGTATAAGTTGACAAGGTATACTTGCCTTGTGGTAGCAGTAGAACCAACACTATCCAGTCAATCAACGAGCCACAAAAGTCAAACTCTCACAAAAGTCTCCTGGGGTAGAAACAGATATTACCAACGTGTTTAGAATAGTCAAAATAGCTAAGGTAGCCTACCCATAAGTCTAATTCTGGACACAGGAGCAAAACCGTAATTTCGGGTCAAAACGATATCCGTCGTTGGACTCGCTTTGCACCGAAAAGTGTGCTAATATCTACGGTATCTAAAGTCATCAAACTATATGTCTAGAGTATGGTTTGACGATATGACCCAACCGTATGTCCAAAGTTGGATTCTGGTGGGCCGTACAAATTCGCCTGTTGGATCGGGTCGCGGGCCCGCCAAAATAGCGTTCCGGTCGACCTTCTCAGAATTGGACCAAACTTGGCATATAGGACCAAAAAATGACACGGTCTGTTGGTGTAAGTATCGTCTCGAGATGAAACGTGCATGAAGTTATGGACTAGTTTGCAAAGGGGCCGATACGGGGTATCTCAACGGATACGTCTTGATTTTGTCATGCAGCATAACGAAATCGGGTTCTGTCGTATGCTACACGTCCGCAACATCCATGCGTGCCTTTCGATACTTAGCTTGGGTTGCGACCATGTTGCCGGTTTGTCGGGACGCACTGCGTATCGGAGAATTTCTAAAATTTCTATACTGTTTTAATAGGTAATTTTCTCGATCTTTGAAGACTGATTTCTCTGTGCACAGTTGATAAAACTTGAAACTACAAATTAGGTTCTAAAGTCCTATATGTTGTCTAAATTATCCTTTAATTAGTTTTCATAAACTGTTGATAAATCGGCAATGAATCACCTTCCAAAACACATCAGTGCCAGTTGAAACTGTCATGTAGCGGTGTAGTTTTCATCAATTTTGGCGTCAAGTTTCAGGACAGGTTGTGCACTATACCCAAATCCACTTATGGGATCTCGAGAGGGTTATATCGGTTATGCGTAGGAATTTATAGATTCAAAAATGACTAAACAAATAAGGAGAAAATCGATGAGGAAGTTGAGTACATCGGTTGGACTTGGGAACAGAGCAGTCTGTTTGCCCTTTCCGGCGACTGCAGCGGTTAACCGGCAGTCTCCGGCATCGTAGCAGCGCGCAGTGCTGCGGGCGGCGCATCGGGGATAGGGGTGTCCTGGAACCGACGGGGGAAGAGCTAGGGTGAGGGGTTTAATACTTCTTCTCCCTTTCTTTCTCTCTGGTTTAAATACTCTTAAGGGGTCGGCTGCTGTTCGGGGGGTTTGGCTAGGCTTTGCTAATTGGGGGGGGGGGGGGGGATGGTCGGTATGGGCTTAGACTGTGCAGTGGTGGGGGGTTGTTGATGGTTTTTGTTTTTTTTTTTCCTTTTCTTTTCTATATATATATATATATATATTATAATATATTCTATGTATACATAAATGCATACATATATATAAATACACCAAAAGTTCAAAAAATATTTTAGCAATTTGTTTCCGTGCCTCCCAAATAAAGTATTACGATAATTAGCAATAAAATATTATGATAAAAAGAAATAACACATATATATATATATATATATATATATATATATATATATATATATATATATTATATAATATATATATATATATAGATATTATTTAAATCCCAAAATGCACTAGAATATCTAGGAAAACATTTATCATATTTTTCCAAGGTAATCATAAATTAAATAGTAGATAATGCATATATTATTCTTAATATTTCAATTTACAGAAATTACTCACTAGATCATAAAATGAGCTACAACTATATATACACATATCTACATGGATGCCGTTGGTCGAATTACATGACCACATGGACTTGGGTTTGGTCCGGGTCAAGTATGGACTAGTGGGTACAAATCGAATCTCCTAAAAATCATAATATTAATAAATAACTAATTAAATCATTTATAGGGGGTCAAGTCACAACTTAGCCTGATTTTTCTAGTTGGGACACACTTATGGCTCGACCTTCCCTATCATAGCTAAAATACTAGTCAAAGCACACAACTACACTATGCCGTGCCATAATTTCTAGTCTTGTACTCTAAATCTTAAACATGACTAAGGCCATCATCGTATAATTAAAATATTTATAAAATTCTAAAAATTTCATTTAATTCAAATAAATAAATTAAAAATATTTTCAAAATTTCGGGAAGAGGAGTTACAAATTATCCACCTTAAAAGAATTTCGTTCTCGAAATTAAAAAAATTAACCCAACTCCTCAAACTTTAAATTTACCGTAATCTAGGTCAGCTAGGTCAACAAGCACTATACCCACGAGACCAAATCCTTATTCTTATAGCCATCAAACAATCATACAGTTATAGATGTTCCTTTGAAAATTCTAGAAGTTATTATACTTTTAAATTCCTCATATTAAAACTTTTAGTCCTATCTTCAAAATTTGATTTAAATCCACTCTATATAAACTCAAGATAATACCATCTAAAAGAAGTCACATTAAGTTTAGATCGGAATCCAATCTCCACAAAATTTAAATTTAAATCTAAATCCAATATATATAATCTCTTCTAAAATTTAAATAACCAAAATTTATTCAATCGATCATATCCAACTTCAAATTTTAGAATTTCGTAGTCCTCAAAATTTTAACTCAATTTCCATCCAAAAATTCAAATGGATGATTCAACCTAAAATTTATTCAATATATATTAAACCTCTTCTAAAATTTAAATAACCCAAAATTCCAACTTCAAATTTTAGAATTTCGTAGTCCTCAAAATTTTAACTCAATTTCCATCCAAAAATTTAAATGGATGATTCAAAATAAAAATTCAAAATTTAATTCAAATCCTCAAATTGTAAATTTTGAATCCATTCTATCAAAATTCAAAAAAAAAATTCATTCCTCAAGACATTTTTTTTTCTAAGGTTCATATGATTCATTCTCAAGTCTTTTTTATACCAAAAATAATAAACCTCAACAATGTTTTTCACAATTAACTAACCACCAAAAATAAGTTCGCTAGAATCTCTACCGACCTTTGGTCATACTACACCTTCAAACACATGATGTCATAACATTTTATAACCTTGCACACTAGTTGCAAAAATTACTACCAATAGATCTCTATGGCGTATGGCATCTCTAATCCCCTCCTGTCTATCAAGCAACCAAAATTCAATAGCCAAACTAACTTACACTATAAGTTAAGAATTTTTGATAAATTCTAGACAATACGATTATTTGTCACCCCGAAATAGGAAGGGACGAGAATCAATAGTACATAAAGGCAAGGAAGAATAATCGAAAGCAAATATGAAGTTTCAAGGACGGTAGAGAAATTTCTAAGAGATTTTAAGACAGTGTGGATTGGGATTTCTAAGGGTTTAATCATATTGCAGGCTCGTATCAGTACAGTTACGAAACCGATATGATATGCTCTGATCTGCATAGGCCACTAAAAAAACTTATCACGACTCGTACCCGCTTTTCGGGATGCAAGTACGTGCACAAGCCAGCTACGTATCAAGCAGACTCCAGCCAACTCGAATACGTATAAGCTGCCTAGACTAGGGTAATATGCCTAATCATGGCAAGGCAAAACTATATCTCAATCCACAAGAAGAATATAAAACAAGAATGAACATTATGGTTCATGGTCTGTAGCCCACTAACATATATATCGATTTGACTCCAAGAAATAATATGAGTCTATAAAACTAGGCTAACAAGCAAATATATCATGATAAGGAATATAAAGCATGAGAGGATAACAAGGTAATAACACTAGTAAATACCTGGATCCTGTAGATGTAATCAACTACCATCATGATCAGCTAACTCACTCCACACAATCAACTACCTGAAGAGATCATCATGTCCTCAGGGGACTAGCAAGATACATAAAATATGCCTACTAGTATGATAGTAAATAACATGTATGGAGGATAAAAATAGTGCAAGAAGAATATCCAAGAAGTGACATGTCATAAAAAAATGTAATACTAGACTTGGCTAACAATCAATCAAATAACTCATATAGACTATAGTACAATGCAAAATACTCCCAATCATAGTATGTCTCGATTGTAGTACAATATAAAATACGCAATCGAGAATAGCCAATCTAGTATCAATCTCTCCTAAAGGAATATAAAGGTCATGTAAAATCCTATAGACTGTAGTACAATGCAAAATACTCCCAATCTATAGTATATCTCAATTATAGTACAATCAAGATACTCCCAATCGAGAATGGTCAAGTCAATCAAGAAACATGGCATAACTGGAAACTCTATCACAAGACACGTGAATACTAGGAAGACTAATAAATAATTAATAAAAATAACTAGTATCCTATACGTGTACGTAAATCTATAAAACAAGAAGGCAGTATATGATAACCCAAGTGGAATATGAGAAGCATGTGACAATATGAAAAGAAATGCCATAGGAAGGAAAATATGTAAATACTGTATAAGTTCGGTAAGGTATACTTGCCTGGTGGTAGCACGTAGAACCAACACTATCTAGTCAATCGACGAGCCACAAAAGTCAAACTCTCACAACGTCTCCTGGGGTAGAAACAGATATTACCAACGTGTTCAGAATAGTCAAAATATCTAGGATAGCCTATCCATAAGTCCAATTCTGGACACATGGGCAAAACCGTAATTTTGGGTCAAAACAATGTTCGTTGTTGGACCCGTTTTGCACTGAAAAGCGTGCCAGTATCTACGATCTCTAAAGTTATCAAACTATATGTCTATGGGTCCAATTTGATACAATACCAACCGTATGTCCAAAGTTGGATTCTGGTTGGCCATACACAAATTCGTCCGTTAGATCGGGTCGAAGGCCCAAAATAGCGTTTCGGTCGACCTTCTCAGAATCGGACCAAACTTGGCATACAGGACCAAAAAAATAATACGGTCCTGTTGGCGTAAGTTTCGTCTCGAGATGACGAACGTGCACAAAGTTATGGGCTAGTTTACAAAGGGGCCGATACGGGGTATCTCGACGGATACGCCTCGATTTGTCGTGCACACACATTGAAATTGGGTTCCACATATCCCACACGTCCACAACATCTGTACGTGCCTTTTGATACTTCGGGTTGTGACCACGTCGTCCGGTTTGTGGGACGCACTGCGTATCGGAGATTTCTAAAATTTTATACTATTTTAATAGGTATTTTTCTCGATCTTTGAAGACTGATTTCTCTGTGCACAGTTGATAAAACTTGAAATTAAAATTAGGTTCTAAAGCCCCATATGTTGTCTAAATTACCCTCATTTAGTTTTCCTAAACTGTTGATAGATTGGCAATGAATCGCCTTCCAAAACACATCAGTGGCAGTTGAAACTGTCATGTAGCGGTGCAAGTGTTTGCCAATTTTGGCATCAAGTTTCAGGACAGGTTGGTGCACTATAATCAAATCTACTTATTGGGATCTCGAGAGGGTTATATCGGCTACATATAGGAATTTATAGATTCAAAAATGACTAAACAAACAAGAAGAAAATCGATGAGGAAGTTGAGTACCTCGGTTTGGACTTGGGAACAGAGCAGTCTCTCTTTTGCCCTTTCCAGCGACTGTAATGGTTAATCCGGCGTCATGGCAGTGTGCGCAGGTGGCTGGGGCGGCACGCCGGGGATAGGGGTGTCCTGGGACCGACATGAAAGAGCTAGGGTTAGGGTTTAATACTTCTTCTCCCTTTCTTTTTCTCTTGTTTTAAATACTCTTAAGGGGTCAGCTGCTGCGTGAGGGGGGTTTTGCTGGGCTTTGCTAACTTGGGGGGGGAATGGTCGAGTGTGGGCTTGGACTGGAAGGGGTGTGGGTTGTTGATGGGTTTTTGTTTTTTTTTCGTTTTCCTTTTCTTTTTCTATTTATACATCACTATATATATATATATATATATATATATATATATATATATATTATATATATATATATATATATATATATATATATATCTTCTATGTATACGTAAATGCATACATATATATAAATACACCAAAAGTTCAAAACAATATTTTTAGCAATTCGTTTCTGTGCCTCCAAAATAAAGTATTATGATAATTAGCAATAAAATATTATGATAAAAAGAAATAACAAATATATGATATATATATATATATATATATATATTTTATATATATATATATATATATATATATATATATATATATATATATATATATATATATATATATATATATATATATATATATATATTAGTAATATCATATAGGCAATTATTAAGTAGGCAACAGACAAATATACATATATATATATATAATAATGCCTATATGATATTACTAATATATATATATATATATATATATATATATATATATATATATATATATATATATAGGTATCTTCTATGTATACGTAAATGCATACATATATATAAATACACCAAAGGTTCAAAACAATATTTTTAGCAATTCGTTTCTGTGCCTCCAAAATAAAGTATTATGATAATTAGCAATAAAATATTATGATAAAAACAAATAAAAAATATATGATATATATATATATATTATATTATATTAGTAATATCATATATATATATATGTATATATATTAGTAATATCATATAGGCAATTATAAGTAGGCAACAGACATATATATATATATATATATATATATATATATATATATATATATATATATATATATATATATATATATATATATATATATATATATATATATATGTCTGTTGCCTACTTAATAATTGCCTATATGATATTACTAATATATATATATATATATTATATATATATATATATATATATATATATATATATATATATAGTTTAAAACCCCAAATGTAGTTTAAAAAAAAAATATATAGTTTAAAACCCCAAAATGTACTAGAATATCTAAGAAAATATTTATCATATTTTTTTCAAGGTAATCATAAATTAAATAGTAGATAATGCATATTGTATTCTTAATATTTCAATTTACAGAAATTACTCACTAGATCATAAAATGAGCTACAACTATATATACACATGTCTATATGGATGTCGTTGGTCGCACTACATGACCACATGGACTTGGGTTTGGTCCGGGTCAAGTCTGGACTAGTTGGGTACAACCGAATCTCCTAAAAGTCATAATATTAATAAATAGCTAACTAAATCGTTTATAGGGTTCAAGTCACAACTTAGCCTGGTTTTTCTAGTTGGGACACACTTATGTCTCGGCCTTCCCTATCATAGCTAAAACACTAGTCAAAGCACACAACTACACCCTCCGTGTCATGATTTCTAGTCGTCTTGTACTCCAAATCTCAACCATAACTAAGGCCATCTATCATAATAACTATTTAATTAAAATATTTATAAAATTCTAAAAATTCCCATTTAATTCAAATAAATAAATTAAAAAAATATTTTTAAAAATTTGGAAAAAGGAGTTACATAGAGTTACTATTATCTTCCTTATTCATATCTACCTTAGTCACATGTGATTTGAGTATATGTTGTTATTATAAATCATTTAGATGTTGTAGATATTTACTGGGTACTTGACAACGTTCTACCGTCGATACTGCGGCGTAGGCTGGGCGTGGCCCACGTACTTGTGCCCGAATATCCGGGTACGGGTTGTGACATTACCTAAAGGACATGCCACTCCATCCAGCATTCCTGGGACAAGCAGTTCTCCTTCGAGACATGGTACTGGGTCCTTATCTCCGAGTACTCCAGTCTATCGATCACTTATATCTTCTCATAGCAGTACTCATGGGATGAGTACTTCCAGGCCTGGGACTACTCCTCCTTCCAGTATTTCTCATGCTGACGGTACCATGGAGAAAGAGAGGAGCAGATGGATGAGGCCCCACCGATTGTGCCTTAACCCTCTTTGTTTCAGAGCGATCCTCCGTGTGCTCCTTCCTCCGGAGGAAACGAGGACAGAGATTTGGGACGACGGGCCTACAAAGTTAGTTAATTAGTTTA
The DNA here is from genome assembly GCA_029216955.1 of Iris pallida. NCBI lineage: Eukaryota > Viridiplantae > Streptophyta > Magnoliopsida > Asparagales > Iridaceae > Iris > Iris pallida. Next base: position 478 of record JANAVB010039950.1, on the reverse strand, counting down.
GTTTTCTTACACATTTAAAATATATATTAACTTTTCTTGAATATAATTATCTATGTATATATATCGTCCCTCGTCGATACAGAGAGCATTGTGCCATTTTTTGAAGAACAACTATGGTAGCCCTTGGATCAACTACTCGGATGCCCCAGAAGATAGGAAAACATTATGGTTTGCCCACTTCAAGGTAATTAAATTATATTTGCTTTTAATATCAATCATCTTTTATGTATATTATATAACTTACTATTTTACTTCATGTAGAAAATATATTTCTATCCACCATACCAAGCTGAGCAGATTGAGAAAAGGTTTTCTGTCATCGCCGCTAAGTTTATTCGTGATGCGATTGATGACCAGAAGGCTCGCCATCGCTCCGAAAATCTGATCCAAGGTTGGATCACGCATGAGCAGTAGATTGTGATGACGACTAGATTCGACGATGCTCGGTACAAGGATCGTTCGAAAAAGGCAAATTTCT
>JANAVB010039949.1:0-32847 GCA_029216955.1 Iris pallida | reverse complement strand
CTTGCTGTGCCTGAGCATCTCATCTCACACGAAGATGATGCGTGCCGAGGTCACTCTGGTCGATCTCCTCTGCAGAAGCCCCATCGTCGCGCCCGTGGACTCTGCCGCATGGTCGAGCTCCCGCCCGCGGCCTTCCACCGAGCGGCACAGCCAAGCACGAGCACCCATATGTGAGCCTCTTTTCCTTTCTTCTTTTTCTCTCTTACATTTCTGCTTGATTGGTTTTGGTAACCTTTCTCTCCTCAGAGAGAAGGGAATGGTTAGAAAGTGTAAACCCCTGTTCTGATTTTTGTTATTTTATTTTCAGTAATTTTGGGATAATAATTTTGTGTTTTATAAATATCTTTTAAAACCAATATACTATATATTGGTTAGTTATCATGGGGAATCGGTAATGATATAATGTATGGGCATGTAAAGTGTGTTGGTAAATTAGAAATAGATGGGGCTTGTTTGCAAAACCCTTAGCATTGAGCTGATTTGGTTTCACCCATACAGGAGACTCATGCCAAAAAATAGATTATTAGGGGGCTTGGTGAAAGATATTCAAATTTAATTTGAATATCAGCCGACCCATAGGATCCTCGGCTAGATTGAACAGATTGGATTGAGAAGATACTCTCAAATCCTTCACATGATCAAGGCCAAATCTGAAATCAAACCCTCTCCTATCTAAACCTGATATAAATAAGGAACCAATCAGTTTCTACTTACCCAAACCCTAAGCTCTCCTCAATTCGTGAAGCCTGCCATCAGGAGGACTCAAGAACAGAGCAGTAGGAATTATCAAAGCAGGTAAACCTTTCTCTTCATCTACCATGTCCATTATTTCCTTAAATCTAGTCAACTATGGTATAAGTGTTTGTATTAATGTTTAAGAGGGCAATGTATCAGCATATAAAGGTTATTAATTTGACTGAATATTATTATAGAGCTTCTGTCGAACCCATGGATATATGTATCAGATTAGTGTGGGCCTGGCTTGTACAAACACTATTGAACTATGTCTCTAAGGGCAGAGTTCTGTATCAGTGTCATCATTCATGTACATAGGGATTAGACTGTAGGATAGGCAGGGGTATAGGAACAATTGGATACTTGGAATTCGGGAAGGGCTTATTCCCTGTTCTGCTATCAGCTATTAGGATACTAGGATAGGTAGACACAGATCAAACACCTGTGTATTTACCTACTGATGTCTGTAGGTTTGTCCATATAGATGCATGACCAATATATCAGTAATTTCAAATAAGCATTGAGAGGATCGACAGGTTGCACTGTCATACAAACCTCTCATAAGATGTGTCAATTCCTACATAGATACTACTACATAGGATGGCCAATAGGATGACTAATGCAAGGGTTAATAGGTTACCAGTCCTGTGCTAAGGGGTCTTCCTGTGCACCCTTGGAAGTCAGGATATTACTAAAGGTAGGCTTGGTACAGGACTCAGTGAAGGTACCTGTACAGGACAGGTATGTAGGGGGAAGCCTGTGTATATGGGCAATAACTTAAACTAGGCAATGTACCAATGTATAATAAGAAGCATAAACTTATTTGCTATATATATGTTGCATATCATATGACAGTTGCATATGATGTCTCTTTGCATATTGTTAGTCGAAGCCCCACTTAGAGGTAGCCCTGTATACTAAGTAAAATAGGCAGGGGTATACACAAGGCCTAAATTATAGTTCCTATAGGTGTGCCTCCATGAGTTGACTTGCATCACCTGGCAGTTGGGCATGGAATGTAGTGTCCAATCCTAGATAGGCACATGGGATGCCAGTACCAAGAAGTAGCAGTCCTATTTGCTAAGTGTTCAGTCTCCCCTTAGAATTAATATTCAGTCCCCTTTTGTCATAGGATTCACTCAAATAGAACACCCTTTCAGTCCACTATATATGTAATGCCATATTCCCCATTTTCCCAGGCCTATGTAAGTTGCCTAAACACATCGTGTGTAGAGTGGAGGTATCAGATACCTGCGTTACCTACAGTTTGGGGTACATTGGCATGGGTATCAGTTAGCATGGGTAGGGGGACAGATGATATGATCAATTTGATATCTCTATTTTAGCCTATGTTTTACTATATGTTTGCTTTTACCATCTACCTAAAGCTAATATGGTATTCATTATGGCTATAGTCTACTGTAGATTTCTAATAGATGTCCACTGTGCATCTTCTTTGTGTCCAGTATTAGTGTAGTTTTAGTTGATTTGGTTTAGCATGTTTCGGTGCATGAAAAACTTAGAGGAAAAATGTAAACATCAATTTGGCTAGATGACATTTAGAATCAATTTGGCTAGATGATATTTATAATGCACCTAATGATGGCAATTCAGTGACGAAAAGCAACTTCCTGTAATCGTTCTACAGGGAATATTCAAATGCCTTCAGGTTCTATTGTATACAAGAATGGAGATACATATTAGATATTACTGCAAGTACTTGGTACTTATCATGGCTATCTCTTTGTTTAGGAATTCAGGGTTGCTTTATTGGTGAATGAGGCAGGGAAACCAGAGTTTGTTAAGACTGTTTGAATCTCATTAGTCAAATAGGATAACAGTGACAGGAGGCTTGGTGACACAGGTGTGCATCGAGTATTAACTGGTATGATAGATAGCAGGGGCAGCAGAATACAATAAGGGTGCCAAGGGATTTCTGTTATGCGGTAAACCTGTAGGAGTGAAGCAGATATGGGGGGAAGGATCACTACACTGGAGGAGTGTATTCTTGTACATCAGACTAAGGGGGTAGCAGGACAAGGGTTTGGTTAAATGTTTTATTACCATATTACATAGTCTAGGTAGAATGTATGTATGCAAGGATAGTTAATAGTAGTTGAGGGGATGGGTTGTAGTCACTAAGTGGTATGCTCCATATATAATTATTTTTTTTTATTTTTTTTTTATATATATAAAATATATATATATATATATATATATATATATATATATATATATATATGTGTGTGTGTATCTTAATATATGTGGTTGTGGTTTTTGGGATTAGCTTAGGATTTAGCCTTACTATAAGTCGACCTATAAGGGTTACAAACAGAAGCTAGAGACCTAAACCTCAATTAGATAAGATATTCTTGTTTTCAATTTATTTATTGACATGGTAAACTTATAAAATCAGGTTAGTTGGACTTTGACTCAATGCTCGATTCATACCAGCAGCGCAGGACCACAGGCAAGTATACCTTGCCTTTCGTTACTCCTTTATCTACATGCTTATCTTCTTTCATTATTCAGTTGATTGCTGACATGTGCTTCATCATTGCTCACAGTTAGCCTTGTAGCTTTATCGGACTTGCTTTTCATTTGTACTGGTTTGAGTTGTATCATAGGACGATCACGTTATAGATTGAACTGCTATTTTTCTTATTTTGTTTGTTTACAACCTGTGAGTCCACACACGGGGCGAGGGTTGTCCATTGCACCTGCGAGTCCACACACGGGGCGAGGGTGACTTGTCTTGATACTGACCTGCGAGTCCACATTCGGGGCGAGGGTTGGTTTTCCATTGATCTCTTGTTTACTTGTTTTCTAGCAGTTTATTTATACGTAGTTGTTCATATATTCATGGCTCGCGATTGTTTAATTTTCCGGCTTATATCCTAGATTTCTTTCATGCATGTTAAACTGTTAGAAAGGCTTGTATATTATGTATCTTGCTAGTCCTCTGAGGACCTGATGATCTCTTTCGGTTTAGCCTAGTATTGAGCCCGGTGCACGCGAGCAGGTTTGAACCATCATTGGACCATGGTGCCACTGCAGACGAGGGTACTTGATGATTAGGTTTGACTCAGTTATTTCCATTTCATGTGCTATTTTTATTCTATCTACTGGTAGTAGATTTGTGTCCACAGGACGTGACCCGGATTCATGATGATCTTGATTTTATTTTATTCATTCTATATTCAGTTGATTGTGTCATATTTCTGTGGATGAAATCTAGACTGCCTTGTTAGTTCCATAGATTCTGTGACTTGTATATGTCCTAGACAGCGTTCTACCGCCGATACTGCGGCGTAGGCTGGACTTGGACACGTCTCGTATCCGAAAAGCGGGTGCGGGTCGTGACAGAAAGGCTTTGGGAAGTATTGGGCCGGGCCCTATAGGCTACGGGCTAGGTGATTTTTCTCTAAGTTGATAAAAGATTGTTATATATTATCGTATTTTGTGTATATATATACAGTATTTTATTCTATTACAATTATCAGTATATTATGTATAACCCTATTGTTACTAATAATATTATCATTATTAGACACCATTAATATTATTTATTGTATTTGTTTTTTTAAATAAGCGTATAGTAAATAATTTTCTAAAATATATTTTGTAACAATTATAGTATTTGAGCTTGGCCCTATAAATTGATTTCAAATTGGATTTTAGCTCTGAAAATGTTTCTATGGTTTTTAAAGTATCTATCTAAATCAGTTAATACCAGAATAGTTTTCTAGAATTATAAATGTTTTAGTTGAAGAATTAGTAATAATTTCAGTAATAATATGGGCTATAATTGGGCTTTATATATAGTCAATCTTTCTAATAATTTTTTGTTACATACAATGATAATCTCGAAATAGCCTATAAATATTTTTCTAGATAAATATATATTTTGTAATAGGATTTCTAATTTGATTTTATATATAAACTTTCTAAAACTATATCTTATTTTGACTAATAGCAATTGATAGTTCCTATTCTTATTAGAAATGGATTTATATACATATGTATTAATAGTTTTGAGCAAATAGGTATATGTATTTGGCTTCTACTCCTAGTAACATATAAGGGTTTCTTTTAATAATTCTAAGTAAAATATATTTTTCCAATTAAATAATTACCTCCATAAGTAGAAATCCTCCTTAGATTAGATTGATTTTTGATCGCGACTAATGATAATTCTCATTTCTTGCGCATCCGAACTACTTGATACCTACCCTAGGCTAAATGGACTATCCTGGACGCATGATATTATCAGTTTCACCAGCAAAGGACCTCAGGCAAGTGTACTTTCTGATTGCTTTCGATTCATAGTAGTTTCCAATTCAGGTTTATATATAGCTCTCTTGCATGATGACACATTGTCACACGGATTAGTATCATGGATTTTTATACTTCGTGACTGTCATTTACATAATTACCATGCTTGCGAATTGATTCCATGAGTACTAGCTGGGCAGGAAATATCATAGTAGACATGTGGACTACCCAAAAATATCCCTAAAATGTCTGTTCTTGTCTGATAGCAGTCGCACAAATCACGTGCGGGGTGCCAGATTTACTCTTTAGCCGTTCATATGTCGAACAAGATATTTCAAAACACATAGATAGTTGTCTTTTACTTTTTTTCCTTGTCTGTTCACCACTTTCCATGACATTAGTTACTTTCTAGTTATATTTCACATATGCTATTTTTATGTCTTGTGAATTCTATTGTGTTTTTGACTTGCCATCCGTTTGTGTGCTTGTTCCATTCATGACTGGAAATTAATATTTTTTAGGTTAGCTGTGGCTTCACTTAGCATTGGGAGATATGGGTGTACTTGCAGGCAAAAACCTAGAAATTAGATAGATGTGGTGTCATTTTCATTAATTGTAAGAACCTTGTACTTTTTTTAAATATAACTGTTGTAAATGTTGTATTCAATTTAGAAATGTGAATGAGCAATAAATATTATTTATGTGAATTTGAGCAGCATGGTCATGACAGTGTTCTACTACCGAATCTGCGGCGTAGGCTGGCTTAGACACGCACTCGTACACTGAAAAGTCGATGCGGGTCATGACAAGTTTTGTGGCGGCCCATGCAGGTCCAACTTCGCAAAAGATTGCGAACGTACGGTAGTACCCAAATTAGTCGTACTACTACGAGCCTGCAACTAGGAAATGCTCATTCACGATTATGATTGAATTAATTTATGAGGATGACTAGGACTAGGAGACCCTTATGCGTTTGACTGGGTAGTTAAGGTTGCTATATAGGCAACGTGATTGATATAGGAAATTATTAAACTCTAAGCCCTATTATATAAATTCAGGATTTTCATAGAAGGATATACCATTGTGTTTTGATACGATAGTAGGATCTAAGGTGAGTAAACTATTTGCCTGGTAAAACGGGGACTTCCTATGATACAAAACATTGGTCATTGATTTGCCTTCTCTGACTACTACCATATCATAAGTCGAAGTTGCTTATTTTATTTTCCATTTTGCACTGAGAATTTATTTTTATGAATTCTAATTTATTGTCCATATAGGAATCGGGTTAGTTCTTTCATCAAACTTCCCCATCAATCAGTGAGTATCCATGAAATGGAGATTATAATGGTCATACTTCTTCTGTCTTCAATGATTTTCCTAATCAATCATCATATTTTAAGAATTGGGACTGTTATGATATATACTTACATTTTCATAATCTTGTGAAATTTTTCCTCACATGTCATCATCATATGGTAAAATTTTATTGCTTAATCATTTTCCATTAGCCAAGGATAATTGTTTTACCAAAGTTATATTTCCAATCCATCGGATTTGAGCCGAACATGATTCCTTATCCACATACCTACTCCGAGTTAACTATATATACTGTCCCCTCGATCTTGAAATTAGAGGAATAGAAATTAGGGTTTATATTTCTCTCATCTTCAACCTTTTCTCTCTAACCATTCGTTTGATTTTCAAAACGAATGCTTCCACTTCAAGGACAGATATGTAAACTATCATGATCAATTTGTTTAAGAATTTTAGAAGCTCCCTTGAAATTTTGTGGATATAGTTGGAATATTTTTGATGGCTTATAGGGCAAGATAGCAACGTACTGTCACCACTTATTTGGCTTATGGAGGCCGTGGGTTCGTTGTAGTCAGCAGCGCACTGGCGAGGCTTTACCCTAGGTTGAAGTAATTCCAGCTAAGTGTGAGTTGTCGAACATTATTAAACTATATCTTGTTTTCCTATCTTCATCTTAATTTGTTATGTCCAGATTGGATAGAGTTGATAGGGTATTATTACTGTATCCTTGCTTGAGTCGCGGAACCAAGAGTTTATTGCAGCTAGCTGTACACTGGCAAGGCATAAATTCTCGATAAAGTGACCCCAGATACACTTATGGATTTTGAATACCATAGAAGCAACATCCTTTATTGACATATGACAATTAAGTTCCAATATGATTTGTGCCTTATTCCTAGTTACCATTTTCTCAATAAACTGGTTGCTTTTCTTTTTCTCCACATCTCACTATTTTCGAATCTTCATCTTTCAAACCTAATTTGATTTCCTTCCACTAGATTCATAATCATACCTTGATTATGACTCTATGATCATGCTTACGCAATCGATCGTGTTAGAACGGCTTCGATTTGGACCATCCTTAAACGACCTTTCGATCACGATTACACTATTCGATTATATTTCAATCGTGCCAATTCGCATGTTATCCTAGAATTCGATTCTATAATCGTGCCTAAACATTTTTGCTTAACTAATTGATCGTTCCTAAATGACTTTGATTACGACTAAACCCTTTGACTATTGTCATAGTCGTGCCTATATTTCAAAACTCAATTATTGCTATGTTTAGTTCCACCATGATCATGACTATTTTGATTATGTTCATACTCGTGCCAACCTTTTTTGACCATGCCTATATAATTCCACTAGTAGCTAATCATACCTAACAACTTTTTCTTGTTTAACTAACCCAATTTCAATTCTATCCCTAACAATTGTGACTAGAGGCTTTAGACAATTATTTAATCATGCCACGTAGTATCTCTTCTTAAAGTTTGACTACATACACGATCAAACTAATTTTGAACATATTATTTCTTGATTATGTCTTAATCATGACTAATCGTGTCCTTGAAATTTCGAGGACAAAATTTTTCTAAGGCGAGTAGATTAGTAACTCCTCTTACCGAATTACAAATTTTAATAATTGTAGTAGAAGTATTTTTAAAAAGATATTTTATTATTTTTCGTATTCCTAAAAGAGTAGTTTCTAGCATGATTTGAAAACCATGTTTAATTATTTATTTGTATGTTTTCATTGACAAAAGTTTTATCAAAGTTTTGGTAGTTATAAAGATATGTTGCATTATCTATTCATTATTATCAAATTATTGATTTGGTTGGAAGTTATATACCTTACTTAGTTTTAGGATAACTATTGGTATCCCTAAAATGGTAATTCATTTATAAAAGATGGGATTTTAATTAAACTAATATTATTGCACGGTTAGATTAAATTTGAGGTTATCTAAATTAAATTTGAATTTATGATTTAAAATTATGATTTAAATTAAGTTGAAGATATTAAATCATATGATTTGAATTATCGAATATATCAATACTCATTAAAATAATATTTGTAATCAACTGTTAAATCAAGATAATAGTAAATATTATTATCTACTAGTAGATTACGACAAGGTTTAAGTTGACTTAAACAGTTATTAGATTTAAACAAAAGAGGAATGGTTTATCTATTGAGAATTTTAATCCTTATCTAATTGGGAGTACTCCTCCTATATAGGAAGAATTCCTCCACCTTTTCCCATAACCCATCAACACAGCAAAGGTTATGTGCATCGTGTCTGTGCCTACACAAACTCTTATTCCATTCTTTTTCCACATACATTTCTCACTCTCATGTCCGACAATTCCAGACGCCTACACAAATCATAAACTCCTCCACCTGCAGCCACTCTGGCCAGCGAACTCTTGCCGACTTCCCGGCCGTAACCCCCTGTCTCCACCGTTCCAGACCTACAACACCGACCGTTTCTCGGACCACCACGCCATCAATCATCATCACCACCATCATGAGTCACCTTCGCAGTGTTTCCTCCGCCAAACTCGCACCCCGCCTGGACGAACGCCACACCCACACACCAGATCCGACCACTTCCGTTGGAAACACATCCCGACAGCCACCAGCCATCACCACTCCATCAACACCGCCACCTATCTCCAGTACAACCCCTGTTACCACCACCCGCACAACACAACCATCCTCCCCGCACTCTGCCATAACAGAAAACGAGAAAAAAAGGAAAACCCTGACCCGTACCTCGCCGTGGCCCATCCAATGCAACCCCGGTCCCGCCATCCAGCTGACTGATGAAGACAATCAGCACCGACGGCTACAACATTTAGAGGCGTTGGACAAAAATACCGATTAGCGCAGCAAAGGATCGAGCTTTACCAAGCGTTTTTCGGGACCTTTAACAAAAAGGTCCGGGAAAGAACGTTCCATGTGGGCAACCTTGTCAGCAGTTCGAAGACCAATCGTGATGACTCACAAAACGGTAGGGAAGTTCGAACCCAAGTAGGAGGGACCATTCGTCATAGAGATGGATATTCCAACGGTGCTTACCGACTGGCCAAATCTAATGGTGACTTGCTCATGATGCCAATCAATGGTAAGTTCCTGAAGAAATACTACGTATGAAGATAACCAATACCAGCGGAAGCCCTCACGCTCCAGTAGGTGCTCACAGAGCCGTACCACGTCAATAAAAGGAGGCAAGACGCTTCGTTCACCCTCAAAACGATGTAGGTTCAGAAAGAGGTCATGATAAACGTTCGTAAGAAATGAGGAGTCATGATCAAAACTTAAGAAAGCGACGTCTTGAGGTATTTAATACTGAAGCCCAAGCATGACGTCTGTCTGGCAACAGACGTGATGTGCATTTTGCCTAAAAAAACATGTGTCATACTTTTTTTCAAAGTTTGCCACCACAGCAACCCCCAGACTCACAGCTCTTCCTGAAGTAGCTGTTGGCTCGAGCGAGAATTCAGATCACAGCATGACAGGAGGCCCTTTTCAAAAGCGTATCAGCTTCTGAGGCTATTCTACCCTAATGGAAGCGCACAATTGCCAATGAGAGGCAGAGCACAACCTGGGGTACTTCATGTTGGCAACCAAACCAAACTCGATCGTTAGGACCTCCAAGACTTCCAAGATGTCGCTCACGTTCAAACTCCCTATGAGAAGCATTCCAGCACATCCTGAAGATCATCATCAGTTCTTCTATGAAGGCACAGCTCTATTGAATGAAGGGATGCTCAACCAAAATCTGACTTAGGTAAGGCCAACAGCCGCTTGAAGCTAAGTCTGGATCAAGCATGGTATTGAAGGAAAAAAAGAGGAAGATGTGACTCTTCGGAAGAAACTCCTCCCTTATATAGGACGGGAGTGGTCCAAGACTTAGGCTACGGGGCCGTCGGTTAAAATTCCCACATTAATAGGATGAACCTAGGACTCAGCACGATGAACCCCATTAAATAGGTTCATTCGACTAAGTCTTAGACCATTAAAAGATCCCTTGAAATTCTCCAAGTAAAGGTAGCAATTAAAAAGGAGTCATTCCTTAAAGGGCCATCATTAATTGCTCTTAAAGAATACTTCAAAACCAGCTTCTTCAAACCAGAAGCGCAGCTACAATCTTGCGCCAGCAGGAGGCACAGACTGGTAATGACTCACATCATCCTAGCTTCAATGGCGTAGACCTCTGCTTCGACCCAGAAGCTCAACCCCTTTCATCAAAGACTTGAAAAACACCATTGCATCCAACACAAGTTCGTCTGCCGCTCCAAAAGCACAGTAACCTCGTTAGCCTGAAGCACAGCCTACTCGTCGCCCTAAAGCACGGTGACTTTACTACTCGAAAGGAATGACGAGGACGTTGAGGATGGAGGTATATTCAATGTAAGGGGTAAGCCTGTTGGGGCTAGTAAAAAATGGTGGTTGACTGACGACGAGTATGATGCCACTCACCGATATGTCTTGTTAAACTCTGACATAAAAGAAGTGAGAGATTTGGAGAAGTAAGTCAGTACACTTGCACTCGTTATAATCTCTAATTTGATGAAGTAAGTGACTACACTTATATATTCGTATTCACTCTAACAGTGTATTTAGAGATGAAGTCAACATGAGGACACCCGATATTACCGATGAGGGACTTCAAAGAGAGGTTGATTGCACATTTCTGTCATGGTTTCGCAAATACGTAAGTAACTGAGATTATAACTGAGTTTGATTTTATATATTTTATAAAATAAGTAAGCAACTGAGATATAAATATATAATCTAAAACATTTAAATTATAAATATTTGTTTACAAGTTTTATTCCCTGAAACAACACTCACTAATGAGAGTGCTCGTTATCTGGCATTGGGACCGAAGAAGCAAACAAAGACTTGGCCAGGATATGTCGTTATTGGCTTTAGGTTTAAGGCAACTCAGAATGCTATAAATGTCGAATTTATCAATGACGGCATCAGTACCAAGAATTCCGGTGTTTGCATAAGAGGCACCATCTATGACGACAAGCCAGACTTTGACTATTATGGAGTGCTTCGAGATATTGTAGATTTACAATATACTGTCCCATATGATATGCATATTGTGATGTTCAAATGTGAGTGGTTCGATACGACACCAAATATCGGTTGGAGAATCGATAAACAATTTGGATTTGTCGATATATAATTTAGATTTGTCGATATAAATTATCGCAGGAGGTATAGAGGGTCCGATACATTTGCAATAGCAAGTCAGGCTGTTCAAGTCTACTATACAAGCTACCCAAGGCGTCGTAGAGATCGATTTGACTGGTGGGCAGTATGCAAGATTAAATCTAGAAATACATTTAACGTTGGAGACCCAGCATACCAAGAGGACCAGATCAAAAAGTCCCAATACTTGGGACAACAGTCGGATACAATGGATGTTGAAGATATTGTTGAGGAAAATAGAGGGAAGGAAGAGGTTGATACACTAGACTTAGCTGTCAACCAGGGAAGAAAGAGGCGTCTTGTCCCAAATATTGAGGCAGAAGAAGAAGAAGAAGAAGAAAACAACGAAGAAGAAGAAGAAGAAGAAGAAGAAGAAGAAGAAGAAGTAGAAGAAGAAGAATTTGATGGGGATGAGGATACAGATGAAATCGATGATGAGGATAAGGATGAGGATGAGGATGAGGATAATGATGAAGACGAGGCCGAGGATGAGAATAAAGACGATGACGATGATTAGGTTAAATATTGTTGTATATTAAAAATACTTTCAATTACATGAATTATGTTTGACCTCATAAAAGCAATTACGTGAATTCATATTTTTTTCATTCGATCATCTAATTGTATGATTTTTTTTGCAGATGGTACTCCTAGTCTTTTTCGTCGTGGCGGCACTCGTCTCCCTGCTGGTGGTATGTATATTTAGTTTAGAATTTATATTTATTTACACTTCTATATTGTTAATTATGTTTATGTGTTCTATTTACAGGTCATGATGGCTGGCCGTAGTCATGCTGCTGGTGGTGGTCGTGGTGATGGTGGTCATGGTCGTGGTCGTGGTCGTGGTGGTGCTGGTGGTCGTGGTCGCATTCAATCTTCCCTGGATGTGACCCCATCCAGCGAGTCCGACCCGGAGAGTACCCGGGCACAGACGCATCCCGCCGTCGATCGACAACTTCATCGAGGCATGAGTCCGGATCTGCTAGCTGATCCGTTTCGCTATCGGACCCACTAGCGGATCCACCAGTGGATCTATCAGTTACTGCACAGTGGGCCCCGGAGTACCCCCATACTCGGTTCTATCCGATTATTGGGGAGTACATACGCGGACCGCGGATCCTTCGACGGCACCAGAGAGGCCGAGAGGCCAGTTCCGACGAGAGCTATGGCCCACGTAGACCTCGTAAGTAAATTTAAGATAATTATTAAATTTCTTTCATTTATTCAAGTTAATAATCCAGTCGTTGCTTCTTTGTAGGTTTTTCCGTTTAATGTTGCCAAGGTTTTTGGAGAAATTATCAGGACTAACTTCTATGGTCCCTACCTCAACTTTTCGTCGGTACCCCCAAACTTGAAGTATATCTGGCTCGATGAGTTAAGGGTATATATCTATATCTTCTGGTTAATTATTAGTTACTCTTTAATCAACAATTTTTTAAATTACGTGATAATTGAATTTGTATGTTAGACGACGTTCTGGTGGCCCCCCATCGCGAGGACGCGATTCGCAGGACTTACAGAAGCGCTGCCTCGAAGAAGATACGGGATATGGTTCATGACCTGAAAATGGGGCAGACGAGGCCGAATTGGATCCGGCAGGACTATTATGAGGACCTCTTAGATATGATGAATACTCCTGCGTACAAGAAGAAATAAAAAAGACGAAGGTGAACCGACGGGCCACGGGACTTCATAGGGGGGATCAAGGCCCCACGCAGCGGCGCTTGCAGATCTGGTAAGATACCGCAAATACATTTCACTATCGAATTAGGTATTATTAATATACGAAGTTAATTAAATTTTACAAAAATTTCATATGCAGACCCAACGGACGGTGAAGGAGGGAAGGGCGCCAGAATTGGTCACCATGCACGATGTGTTCTAGTATACGCATAAGAGGCGGAAGGATGGGAGCTTCGTCGACGAGAGGGCGAAGGAGACTGATGTAAGTACTTATGTTTATGAGATTTACGTTAGAATTAATAGTATTCGGACTATAACTTAGGTAAACTTAGGATTCACACTTAACTTAGTGAAACATAGGATTTAGAACTTGGGTAAATCTTATAGTATAAACACATTCATTTGATAGGCTGCGTATCGTGAGGCCCTTAGTCGGGCTCAATTAACTGCTGCCGAGGATGTCGGTGAAACGCCGCCCGTCCGAACCCCCTCTTCAATGGCCGCTCACAACGACTTGTTCGTAGATACCGTTGGCGGCTTTAAGAAAGGGCGCCTGTACGGAGTCGGCTCCCTAGGACCGTTGCACATGGCGACTGAGAGATTTCCACTGACACCGCCTCCTCCCGCGGCCCCGGCAGACGATGATGTTAGGTCGCAGCTTACGCATGCACGAGGCGGTGTCGTCCTTGCGGGAGCAAACTGCCACATACTTTCCGCCTCCGTCTGCTGCTGCCGGTCCGTCTGCTGCTGGTGTCGGTCAGTCGCTACTGGTGCCGGTCCGTCGGCTGTTGGTGCCGGTCCGTCGACTGCTGGTGCCGGTCCTTCTTTCATCTGTCATCTTTCTTTCAACCTTGCTGTCCCTCTGGTACCGCCTCCGACTGACGGTACTCCTTGATCTCATGTCGCCAGAGCAGCTACGCCGACTTCTGGGCAGTGTCTTCGACGGATTGTCGCCGTACATAGTGGAGCAGTATTATCATCGGTCGTAGGAGGGATTACCACCACCGGACAATCGATCTCCTCCTGCTCCTTGAAGTATTGTATAAGAATAGTTTTTAAATTTGGAATATTTGTGGAAATTTGGATTATAACGACGGATATTAGTTTATGATTTCAGGATAATTGGTGTCTATTTTATATTGGTTTGGGTTATGCATATTTGTGATTATATATTGGTCTATGTGATTCTTTGATAATTGGTGTGTATTATATTCATATGTGATTTATAATAGATTATATATTGGTCTAAGTGATTGTATATTATGATTATATTTGGTCCGATGTTCGGATGTTGTGTGAACAGGGAAAGCTCTGTAATTTTTTTAAAAAATATCTTAGTTAGCGACAGACTAGTGACGGGTTAGCGACGGATAACATCAATTTTCAACTAAATGTCGACGGAATATCCGTCGCTAACTGGAGAATTGGAAATATTTCTAGTTAGCGACAGATCGTCGACGTCTAGCCGACGGAATATCTTGCATGGCGACGACTTTCCGACGGAATATCCGTCGGCAAGGTTCTAGTGGTATGAAGGTGTACAGAAGGTTAGCGACGAATTTCCGTCAGGGATCCGTCACCATGGTCGACGGATTCACGACGGAGAATCCGTCGCCATGGTTCTAGAAATGCTTGACATTTCTAGAACCATGGCGACAGATTATCTGCCATTAATCCGCTGCCATGTCGACGGATGCGCGACGGAGTCGCGACGGAGAATCCGTCGCCATGGTTCTGGAAATGTCAAGCATTTCCAGAACAAGGTCGACGGATTATCCGCCACTAATCCGTCGCTAATCCGTCCTTAGTTAGCGATGATTTTCGACAGAATAGTGACGGAACGATACCCTCTGATACACTGTAACGACGGTTTACCGACAGACTATCCATCGCTAAGCATCTTTACAATTCAATACTTAATACTTGAATTCGACGAAAGTCCGTCGGCAAGTCGTCGCTAATGCAACGAATAATGACGACGGAAAGCCGTCGCTATTTCGTCGCTTGACGGCTACTTAGCGACGGATATTTATTAGCGACGAGCTAATTGCCGACGAATTTTTTTGACCAATATCCGTCAGTGATCCGTCGCTAATACGGATTAGCGACAGATGGACGACGGATCTGGCCGTCGCTAAAGCCACATATTTTGGTAGTGGTTTTCCATCTAAAATTGCATTCCGAGACTAACAATTCTCATATGAAAGAAAAATAAGGAGAAAAGTGATTCCCTCCATCCAAGCAAAAATTCACTTTTCTACTATATGGAATTCACTTTTCTTTATAATTTTTTGTCCTCTCCAAATAACGAAAAAAATGGATGAAAATTATAACTTTTCAAGAAAAATAAAAAATACGAAACTGATTTCCTTTTCTTTCCTTTCCACGAACCAAACGAGCCATGGAGAAAAGATGATGTAGACATACCTTGGTCGGGTTAGGGGGAATGAGGGATGGTGAGCAATAAATAAACAAGAGACAAGCAAGCAAGCAGGAGAGAAAACGAGGATCATTTAGTATTCGCAGCTGCCCCGGCCAGTAGGTAGCAAGTTGCAGGCACAATCTTATTATTTACTACAACCATGCAATAAACAAATAGGGAGGAAAGAGGTGAGGAAGAAAAAGAGAGAAAAAATACTCATCGACCCCACTTGCAATTTATTTCCTTTTCTCCGTGCAAGTTGGAGTTGGTGTTTATCGATCGAGGCCAAGTTGCACGGCCTAGCCAGCTAGCTGTTCATTGATTCTCCGCCATCACCACATACAAAGCCAGAAGATCTTATATATTGCTCTTTGCTTTTTCCTTCTTTTAATACAACATGCATTCCCATGCTTCAATCATGTCTATATTATTTCTATGCTAATAACTCGAATATAGTTATATAATAATATATGTAGGGTTAATTAAGTACATATTCATCTCGTGGCTAAGCCAGCTTTCACACGATCAGGTGTCCAAGGCTAGATTCAACAACTTCTAGATATCACTTGATGTTTAAGGTTAATCTCTTCGCTATTTAATATTGTTGCAAGTCAAGAAGAGCGATACTTTTCAAAATCGCCGGGAGCCTAATTGTTTTACTTAGTCGACCGGACTCCCTGCCTCGATAATAGGTCGGCCAAGTGCGATGAACACGCAGTCCATAGTTTTGTCACGACCCACCACCACTCATAGAAAGTTCCAAGTCATGATTTTGAAGATATCGTAGTAATCAGTCTCTTTTTTTTTCCGTAAATATACGTATAAATGTATATACTTTTAAATTTTACAACAGGTTAATTTAAGGGCAAAAGAAGTAAAAAGTAGAAATGGTATATGTTGGTGTTTGGCCTTTATGTGCACATGAAAAATAGTTCCACATTGCAATTGGCTAGGCCAAATGAAGGGTATCTATATATTTAAGCTTTGCTTGTTTAGAGACACACATGAGGTATGGAGGTGCACATGGGTGCCATGTGGGGGTATTTTTCTAGTGGAAAAAAAAAGCTAAACCAACAATGAAGCAATAATGCTTTTTGCCCTTGGAATTTATTCCATTGGAGTTAAGCCGACTCGGACTCATGGGCTGGGCTCATGAGGCGTAATGTAGCATTTTTGCTGGCGCACTTAGCATGTCAGCATCGTCACTAGGCGCATAGTACGTTTAAGTTGTGCTCGTTGAACGAGCCTCTGCGCAGCCGATCGCACGTCCGTTCGCGCAGCCAGTTCGCTTGTCGCTAGGCGCGTAGTGCGCTTAAGTTACGCGAGCCACTACGCAGCTTGAACGCCCGTTCGTGCAGCCAGTTCGCGCAGTAGTTTTCGCACAGTGCGTTTTGTGCATGTGCGCAGTTGGCGCAGCGGGTGTCAGCATCGCCGGTAGACGCATAGTGCACTTAAGTTGCGCGAGCCATTGTGCAGCCGATCGTACGCCCGTTCGCGCAGCTAGTTTGCGTGCAGTGCGCATGTGTGCAGTTGGCGCAACGGGTGCACTTGTGCGTGTATGCACAGTTGGCGCAACGGGTGCACGTGTGCGCAGTCGCGTAGTGCGCGTGTGCGCACTTGGTGCAGCGGTGCGTGAGTGCGTGTGCTGTGTGCAATTGGCGCACGCTATGCATAGTTAGCGCGCGCTATGCGCAATTGGCGCCCACTGTGCGCCAGTTGGCTCAATCGTGTCGGTGCACGATTTGAGCGATTACGAAACTTTCTGGATCAGTTTTTTCCACGTCCTAAATGTTTCGTAGACTGGATAGTTACTACATGCACCTATATATGGTTCTCTTCTCTCTCTCTCTCGCTTTCAATAGAGTATTCATAATTTTTTTATGAAATATTTCCAGAGTTAAAGCAGAGAAGAGAGAAGCATAGGGAGCCCGCGCCATCTGAGGAGTCAGAAGAGCAGAGTGTTCTAAAGTTCTCCGTCGAACTTGCTGGTTCCTAGAAGTTATTCGTGTGGGACGAATCAAGCTTTGAGCGTCGTTGATCATTCGTCCCAGCAGGTCGTTCTCTTATTCTATCCATTTCATCTTCTAAACGTCCACTTTATCTCGTTTTGGACGAGTATAGTTCTGATATAATAAAAAACTATTAGTGGTCATTCGCTGCTGCTACGACCAAATCTTTTGAGCCTTCTTCGAAGTGTGACAATCGATTTCGTTTCTCAGACTCCTCCGGGATCTCTGTAGTGCACCTTCTTCGAAGTGTTGCATAAATCAGTTTTTCATCGAAAAATTATACTCCGGGACTAACAATCTCAAAGCTTGATTGAAAGATGGAAAACTTTCGTGCAACTCCCATCGATCCTAACTTTAGCAAGTTAGAGAAATTTGATCGAGAGCACTTCCAAGTCTGGAAGAGGAAGGTTAGTCTTAAGCTTCAACTTGCGAAAGTTGATCACGTGCTAACCGAAGAAGAATCGACTGTTCCAGAAACTGGGTCTGCAGCCGCAGTTATTATTGCTACTAAAGTTAGACCAAATGGAGAAGGGAGAATAGCCTTTGTAGGCTTCTTATTTTAAATGCTATGGAGGACTCCCTAGCAGAATCATATTCTTAGAAGACTATTACCAGAGTGATATGCGAGTCTGTGGAGAAACTGTACGAAGATGACAAGAACAGGAGCAAGATATTTATGGTTGAAAAATATCACAAGTGGCTCTTTGAGAACGAAAAGATGATGCTGTCTCAGGTGAAAGAATTCCTGAAGTTGTGTCAAAAGTTAGAAGATGAGGGATGGCCCTTAATGACAAGTTTGTTGTTGAAGGGATCGTCTCGAAGCTCCCCGCTGATTAGAGCAAGTTCTATGCAAACATGCATAGGAAGAAATTGGAGATCAGTCTGAAAAATCTCCTACAAGAAATCTATGTTAAGGACCAGATGAGGGCTCAACTGAAGGTAGACGCTCTGTCCAAATAGATGGCTAATGCCAATTTGGTCCACACAAAGGAATCCAAAGGAAAGTAGGTGACTTCCCACAGCAAGAAGAAGGACCCCACTAATCTGAAAGTGAAAGGGACTTCTTTCAAGCAACAGAAGCCAAAGTCCCATTTAGCTTGCCTCAAATGTGGCAAGAAGGGCCACTTCAAGAGTGAATACAAATCTATGCCCAAGCACCCAGAGCAAGGTGAGCCTAGCAAGGTTTTTATGATTACTGACGTAATTATAATGATTGGTCAGGTCACCGCGGTAGGGGCTGACTCTAATTGGTGGGTAGACACTGGTGCCACCTGCCATGTATACTCAAGCATGGAATAGTTCACCACATATACACCAACTTCTGAAGTTGTTATGGTGGCGAACCAGGCACAAACTAAAGTGCAAGGGATCGGAACAGTGGTGTTAAAGCTGACTTCAGGAAAGTCTCTGATGCTTCAAGGTGTGAAGAATGTACCTGCGATCGCAAATAACTTGATCTCTGGAGGCCTACTCTGTAACGCAGGCCTAAGGATAGACATCAATGCTGGTCAGATGGTGATGTCCATAAAAGGAACACACTTTGGGAAAATATTTTATACCGAATAAATATTTAAAATTCAGCTTGTAAATCAGTCAAATATTATTAATGCAATCACTCATTCTGATTACTCTTGAGTTGTGGCATAATAGACTAGCACATATTCATTGTAAAAGAATAAACAGAATGCTCAGATGAAGATCATAAGAAAACCCTTTCCTCGGGTTAATCAAAGCACAGATCTTCTGGAGTTGGTACACTCCAATATTTGTGACTTCAAACAGGTCTCTACAAAAGCCGAGATGAAGTATTTCATGACCTTCATTGATGACTTCTCAAAATACGCGTTCGTCTACTTGATCAAGGATAAAGACGAAGCATTCAAGAACTTCAAAGAGTTTTGGGCCAAGGCTGAACGACAAACTAGACAACAACTCAAGAGAATAAGAAGTGATCGAGGAGGATAATATCGGTCTCATGAATTTGTATCATTCTTCAAAAAATATAGAATTATCAACGAGACTATTGCTCCGTACTTTCCTCAATCTAACAGAGTAGCGGAAAGGAAGAATAGAACATTGACAGAAATGATAAACTCAATGTTGTTGATTGCGGGTCTTCCAAAATACTACTTGGGAGAAGCTGCATTGATGACCACTTTTGTTCTGAATAGAGTGCCACATGCAACTTCGGACGTTACCCCCATTAACTCTGGTTCAAAGTCAGACCTAACTTGAATGTCATTCGAGTGTGGGGGTGTCTGGCATATATGAAGCTTCCAGATCTGAAGATTCATAAGCTCAAGACAAGGACTACGAAGACGATCTTCTTGGGTTATGCCGAGAAGAGTGATGCTCGGAGATTTCTTGATATTAAATCAAATCATATCATTAAATCTCGCGATGCAGAATATTTTGAAGATAAATTTGTAAGACACAAGAACACTGTTCTTGCAGATATTCCGGAGAATAATAAAGGAGCATAGGAAACTGAAGTTTCAATAAGAACGTAGTCCAAGAAGAAGTTGTTGTCGAAACAACTATTGAACCAGAACTCGCTTAGCCGTCAACTAAGCGAGGGAGAAAGCCAAAGGACTTTGGAAATAACTTTGTCACCTATCATGTGGAAGCAGATCCGCTTACCTATGATGAGGCGATGAAGACCAGAGATGCTATTTTCTGGAAAGAGGCGATAGATAATAAATTCACTCAATCACCTCTAATAACACTTGGGTGTTGGTTGATCTTCCTGAAGGAGAAAAACCTATCGAATTCGAATGGATCTTTAAGAAGAAGATGAAAGCAGATGGAACTATTGACAAGCTCAAGGCTAGGCTAGTAGGCAAGGGGTTTTCTCAGAAGCAGGGGGTCGACTACTTCGACACGTATGCTCCAGTAGCCCAGATGACCACCATCAGAATATTAATTGCTCTCGCTGCAATACATAAGTTGGTGATACATCAAATGGATGTAAAAATAGCTTTCCTGAATAACGAGCTGACCGAAGAGATTTACATGCAAGAGCCAGAGGAATTTGTCATCAAGGGTCTTGAAGACAAAGTCTACAAGTTGGTGAAATACTTGTACGGTCTTAAACAGGCTTCCAAGATGTGACATGAGAAGTTTGACAAGGTTATGAGGCCAAATGGCTATAGGGTCAACGAGATGGACAAGTGTGTTTACATAAAGTTTGCTGATGGAAGAGGTGTAATCGTTTGTCTGTACATGGAAGACATGCTGATCCTAGGTACAGATATGGGTTATGTCACGAAGATAAAGAAGTTCATCTCGACTAAGTTCAGTACGAAGGACTTAGGGGAAGCTGATGTGATCTTTGGGATCAAGATCATCTGGACAAAAACTGGACTGGCGTTGTCACAATCTCGTTATATTGAGAAGATGATCACACGCTATGGGTATAAGGATCTTCCAGTGATCGATAAGCCTTACAGGTGTGATATAAAGCTTAAGCCTAATTCGAGGGAAAGTGCCAGGCAGTTGGAGTATGCAAGCGTCATCAGGAGTTTGATGTATGCTACTACTGCCACAAGGCCTGATATAGCTTTTGCCGTGGGAATGCTGATTTGGTTCATGAGCAACCCAGGCGTTGAGTACTGGAAAGCTATAAAACGAGTAATAAGATATCTCAAGAAGACTAAGATATATGTACTGCACTACAGCAGAGATCCATCGGTAGTAGAAGGCTTCAGTGATGCCAGCTGGTGCTCAGAGTTGGAGAGCGAGAGATCCAAGATGGATTCAATTTCACAATGGATGGAGCTGCTATATCGTGAAAGTCAAAGAAGTAGACTATGCTCTCTTGTTCCTCCATGGAATCTAAGTTCTTTGTACTTGATACCACAGCGAATGAAGTAAAATGGGTTTGGGAGCTCATGTATGATCTTCTAGTGGTCAGGGCATAGATACCGGTGATTCTGATATACTGTGAAA
The DNA here is from genome assembly GCA_029216955.1 of Iris pallida. NCBI lineage: Eukaryota > Viridiplantae > Streptophyta > Magnoliopsida > Asparagales > Iridaceae > Iris > Iris pallida. Next base: position 11,222 of record JANAVB010039949.1, on the reverse strand, counting down.
ACCAGGCGACTGTGGTAGTATCATCAAATGATCTCTTCAACGAAAAGAAGAGAACTGTGCGGTTAAAGCACAGGGCAGTGCACGATCTCATCAAAAGAGGTGTCATTACAGTGATTGATTTCGGAGTCAGGTGAACTTGCAGATCTGTTCACAAAGGGACTCAAGCGCCAGCTGGTCGATGACACAGCTTGTAAAATGGGCTTGAAGGCATTCTGATATTATGTTATTGTAATTCTACCATAAAGTTTTATGCTATTAGTTCAAAGAGAAATCTACTAGGCATCTAACTTTTGGTTCAAAGGAGGACCACTAACTGAAAAAATATTAGGAACAGTAGACATGTCCTCAGTGGCATGGAAAGGATACGGACCTACAACCACTGTTGTCTATTATATGTTTTCTACGGAAAATAGATCCTGTAATAAGGATGGCTTAAATGCCTTAATGAGTTCCCAAGCAGAGTGAATGCCTTGTGTGCTTTACAAGAAGCACGATAGTACAACACTACAAGTAGTATAACTCCATGCTACAGTAGGGTGACTCTACCACGAGGTTCCTAGGTAGGGGTAATGCCTCAGCTTTACGAGCCAAGTCACAACAGTATAGCACCGCAAATAGGCAGGTAGCCTAATGTTGTATGATGAAATTAAAGAGTTGTAGACATCACTACAAAGGGGAGAATGTCCTTATGTTATAGTGGTATGACACCACGATAAGGTACCCGCATAGGGGTAAAGCCTCGGCCTCGCAAGCTATGTCGTTGCGGCGTAACACCGCAAGAAAGTGAAAGGCTTCATGTTGGGTAGTTTGGCACTACAGAGAGGCTTGTAACCTCATGCTATAGTAGTATGACACTAATATAAGGTCTCGGGTAGGGATAATGCCTCAAATTTAGGCCATGTCATAGGGGCGTAGTACCGCAAGGAAGTGCAAGGCTTCATGCCATGTCTCTTTAATAAAGAACTCACCTATTGTGTATGGACAGAGATAGCAGGCCGTCTCATGAGGGAAAAACATGTAGACGTCCAAAATAATACACTAAAACTAGGCTGGTACAAGGCCTTTAATGTGCAGCTAGAAGCACATATAACTATATTATGTGAGTGGGAAGAATTGCTGCTATGGTATATAATTCAAGGCTTAGTCTATTTTGTATTATAGTCTATTGTTTGACCCATACGGGAAGATTCAAGTCGTCAGCGACATCTCTCCTAATGTATGATGGACAGTTAATGTAGGGAACACTCAAACCCATATATATATAATGATATATAGGAGATTATTGGTGTTTGGCCTTTATGTGCATATGAAAAATAGTCCCACATTGGCTAGGCCAATGAAGGGTATCTCTATATAAAAGCTTTGCTTGTTTAGAGATGCACATGAGGTGTGGAGGTGCACATGGATGCCATGTGGGGATATTTTCTAGTGGAAAAAGGCTAAACCAACAAGGAAGCATTAATTCTTTTTGCTCTTGGAATTTGTTCCATTGAAGCTAAGCCTCGTAGGGCTTAGCGACTTAGGCTCATGTGCTCATTAGGCGTAATATGGTACTTTTGTTGGCGTACTTTGCACTTAGCATGTCAGTATCATCGCTAGGTACATAGTGCACTTAAGTTGAGCTCGTCCCGCGAGCCTCTACGCAGCTGATCGCGTGCTCGTTCGTACAGCCAGTTCGTGCGGCAGTTTGCGTAGTGCGTGTTGTGCACATGTGCGCAGTTGGCACTACGGGTGCACATATGTACGGTTGGTATAGCGGATGCGCGTATGCGCAGTTGGCACAACGGGTGCTCGTGTATGCGTATGCACAGTTGGCGCAGCTGGTGCGCGGGTGCACAGTCGTGCTGTTGGTGTGCAGTACGCATTTATGTAGTTGGTGCATTTGTGCGCGTGCTGTGCGCAGTTAGTGCGCGCTATTCGCAATTGGCGTGCACTGTGCGCCAGTTGGCTCAATCGTGTCTGTGCATGATTTGAGCAGTTACAAAATATTTTGGAGCAGTTTTTCCTTCGTCCCGAACATTTTGTAGACAGGGCAGTTACTATATGCACCTATATATGGTTCTCTCCTTTCTTTCTCTTAATAGAGTATTCATAATTTTCTTATGAAATATTTCTAGAGTTAAGAGCAGAGAAGAGAGAAGCATAGGGGGCCCTGCCATCCGAGGAGTCAGAAGAGCAGAGTATTCCAAATTTCTCTGTCGAACTTGCTGGTTTCTGGAAGTTGTTCCTGTAGGGTGAATCAAGCTTTGAGCGTCGATGATCATTCGCCCCAGTAGGCCGTTCTCTCATTCCATCCATTTCATCTTCTAAACATCCACTTTATCTCATTTTGGGCGAGTACAGTTCTGATCTAATCAGAAACTATTAGTGGGCATTCACTGCTGCTGCTACCGAAATCTTTTGTGCCTTCTTCGAAGTGTGACAATCGATTTCATTTCTCAGAATCCTCCGGGATCTGTGTTTTCACCTTCTTCGAAGTGTTGCATAAATCAGTTTTTTATCAAAAAATTATGCCCCGGGACTAACAGTATATACATGTGTTTGTTGGAATGTAATCATAATATGGGTAGTGTTGTTGAAGTCAAGAAAAAATTCTCACAATCATGAATTGACTATGACCACAGAAGATGTGAAATAGCAAGCAAGTTTGTTTATCATTCTTTCACGAAAGGACCACGCAAGCATGGAAGCTATTGTCTTCTTCTTTTAAGTATTTGAGTTCTTAGATATTAGAATCGATATTTTTGAAATTTTGCAGTGAAGAACTTTTGTTGCTATGAAGAAGATCCGCCACTACCAAAAGAAGTCATATTGGCGACGATATTAGCGACACCGGCTAAATACGTCGCTATTTTTCTGTATTTAGCGACGTATCAAAGTGACATCGCTGAATGTCGTATTTAGCAACGTTTAACAACTGATAGCGACTAGCATAATGGTTTTGAAAGAACAAGTCGCGGTTTAGTCGCAGAACGTCGCTGATTGAATTTATTCAGCGACGTTTTGTGACTCATATTCCAGTACGTCGCAAGTTTATTAGTTAACAGCGACGTTTAGCGACGTCTTTATAGGACGTCGCTAAATTCTTTTATATAGGGTGATGGAAACTGATAGAATTCATTTTTGTTTCCCTAAAAGTTTTGATCTTCCGTGCGCCTCGAGCCCCAAATCTCTCTCCCCCTCCCCCTCTCGCCTCCGGCGACCTCCTCCCCTCCCCTCTCGTCCACGGCGACCCCTCCCCGCGGCGACCCCCTCCCCTCGGCGACCCTCCTCCATCGATGAACCCCGTCCCTCCATCGTACCTCCATCGTCGAGTCCCCTCGTCGACGCCGACCCGACCAGTCCCCTCCGCTATTGTTCCATCCCCGGCGACCCTGACCCGACTTCGACCAAGGTAGGTAAACCCTAACCCTATCTCCCTCCTCCTGACGTGCTGACACAGACACGACACGCACACATGCTGACACGACACACACACGCTGACACGATACGCACACATACTGACACAACACGCTGACACGACACTGACACGACATGCTGATGCGACACATACACACGTTGACACGACACGCTGTTTAGTGAGTTACACTCACATGCTTGTGAGTATGTGACAGTTTGGAGAGGAGAGGACTGTCAAAAAATAGTTTTATGTGGCAACCCCATTGTGAGAACACATGAGTGGCTATGGGCTAATGTGCATCCTAGTGAGTGAGTGTTAGAGTGAGGTATCCTATGAGTGAACTTGAGTGTCTATGAGGTGAGTATCCTGTGACAGGTTAGAACATGAGGTATCCTAAGAAGTATATAGCATGGTTTAAAGTATCGGCCGATACCGATCCGATACGGCCGATACCGATACGGTTTGGCTTGTCCCGATCCGATACCGACCGATACCCGATACTTACTGATACCAACATTGAGGGTTTCTTTTTCGGTCAATTCGGCAAAGAAAAATAAACGAAAAAGACAAATCATCAAGGGTTTAAAGCATAATAAGATTGTAAAAATATGTAAAAGAAGAAAATCAATCTATTATATGTAAACCAATCGCTAAGGATGATTACAATGTTATTTAATTTCAAAAGTACTACGAAATAACACTAAAAATACTCAAATTGTGCCTAAATGAATAAAATATATGTTTTTAAATGTTAATAATTTATTAATAATTATTTTTTTCCGATACATAAAATCCGATACTCCGACCGAAACCGCAGATACTATCGATATCGCCGTTACCAATACTCGTAGGAATAGTCCGATACCGATTCCGATATCGATACTGTGAACCTTGGTATATAGAGTATCCTAGTACCTAGAGTGTATATATAGAGTATCCTAGTACCTAGAGTGTATAGAGTGTCCTAGTACCTATAGAGTATCCTCTAGAGTGTATAGAGTATCATAAGGTATTGGAGATTACCTACTCTGAGAACCTTGCTAAAAAGTATCCTAGTACCTACAGTGTATAGAGTATCCTAGAAGTGTAGGTATGATTGGTACAGTGTTATGATCCCTTCTATAGAAATTAAATTTACTTATGCCAAGCCTTCTGGGCCTATCAGAGTTATAGATTTTTTCCGAAAATCTAATATAATGCTGATTGCCTCAAAATGCTTGCATAAGTAAGAGTGTATAGAGTGAGTATACTAGTAGTATATAGTAGTATCCTAGAGTGTATAGAGTGAGCTTTCCTACTTCCTTTCTTCTCGTTCGTGTTATTGAGCCGACTATTCTGCATCATAGGATATCTACCTCAACCTCACCCTAGAGAAGTGTAGAAATATTAATATTAACCAAGGTTCATAGTATCGGTTTTGGTATCGGTGTTATTGGTATCATTTACGTTTGATATCATGAATCTTATAGCTTCCATTAGCATAGCACAATGTAGAGCCAAACGAGAAGCAGAGCTTCATATTCAAAATATTAAAAGTAAAAAGTTTTCGATTGGTGGTGGGACGAGAAAGGATTCTGACTCGTCCTACCACCAATCAAAAACTATTTACTTCTAATATTTTGAATGTGAAGCTCTGTTTCACGTTTGGCTCTACATTGTGCTCTGCTAGCGGAAGCTATGAGATTCATAATATCAACCGTAAATGATACCGAAACCGATTTCGATACTGATACTGATACTGTGAACCTTGGTTAACATTAATATTTTCACACTTCTGTAGGTTGAGGTTGAGGAAGATATCATATGATGCTGAATAAGATGCTTAGAGAATCGAATGAGAAGCAGGAAAGTAGAGGGGGGTCAGAGAATGGGTCTTCTGTTGAACAAGTGATGACACTCATTTGATACTCATGTGTCTATATGCATCAATTTGGAATATACTTGAATAATGTGTATCTATCTTTGCAGTATTATTATCAAATAGATATAAATTACTATCTACGATATCATTCGTGGATGTACAATCATCATTCTGATGACATTTGCGGTGTGCGGGATCAATTTATACATGGGGTAGAGCAATTTCTGCAGTTCGCCAAGGCGTTCCCTCAGTACATGGATCGTACCAAAATTAAGTATCCATGTGTGAGATATCACAACATGACATATCACCAAGACGTGGATGTGACATATCATTTGTACTCGAGAGGTTTTATGCTGAATTACTATCAGTGGACGTCACACGAAAAACTTGTGCCTTTAGCACAAAGTTGGAGCCTAATTTCTCGTATATGGATGTCCATGACCACCTTGGTTACGACGAAGGGTGGATGAACATGGTCTTTGACGCTGCAGGGCCTAGTTTTGATACAGACAATCATGATGCGACAGAGGAGGCACCGAATGCCGATGTTGCAAAATTCATGGAGTTGCTGGAGAATACAAGGACTCCTTTGTATCCTGGTTGTGAGGATCATTCACTGTTGGAGGTGGTTACAAGACTGATGAGCATCAAGTCCAATTTTAACATGTCTCAAGAATGCTACAACCGAATCATCGAGTTGATTATAGAGATCTTACATGAAGGTGCAAAGTTACCTACAAACTTCTACCGGTCTAAGAGGATGGTGAGATCTCTCTGGATGGGATACAAGAAAATTGATGCATGTCGCAACGGGTGCATGTTGTACTACAAAGATGATAAGGATGAAGACGTGTTCAAATTTTGTGGTGATGATCGCTACAAGGCAACAAGTTCTAGTAGGACTCCCGGTACAAGGAAGCCTACCTATTCGATGTACTACTTTCCGTTGACGCCGAGGTTGCAGAGGTTGTTTATGGTGAAGGAGACTACAGAAAATATGAGCTGGCACAGACGGGAACAGATCGAAAGAGTGTTGGATAACCCATCTGATGGAGAACCATGGAAGCATTTTGATAGAGAGTATCCAGATTTTGCTTCGAATCCGCGTAATGTCAGATTGGTTCTCTCCTCCGACGATTTTACCCCATTCGAACTTTCGGGCTCCCAGTATTCGTGTTGGCCTGTGATCATCACTCCGTATAATCTACTACCGTGGATGTGCATGAAGACTCCGTATATGTTTCTCACCATTATTATCTCGGGTCCGAACAATCCGAAGAGAAACATCGATGTATATTTATAGCCATTGATAGATGAGTAAAATCAGTTATGGGAAGTAGGTGCCAACACCTACGATGTTTCTAGAAAGCAGAATTTTTAGATGAGGGCCGCACTGATGTGGACCATCAATGACTTTTCGGCCTATAGAATGTTATCTGGATGGAGCACTCATGGTCGTCTCTCATGTCTGTATTGCATGGACCGCACGAAGGCTTTCCGTTTAAAATATGGAGGAAAATCGTACTTCTTCGATTATCATCGACAGTTCTTGTCGGAGGACCATCCGTGTCGTAGATTTCGTGTCGACATTATGGAGAAGGCCAGGCACGATAAGGGAGGAGGTCAAGGATTTTCCAAATGCTATCGAAGAGCCTACAAAGGGATGCAAGTGTGATGAATTTGGCCGCACTCATAATTGGACGAAAAGAAGTATATTCTGGGACCTGCCTTATTGGAGCACCAATTTGATCAGACATAACCTTGATGTCATGCATATTGAGAAGAATGTGTTTGACAACATAATCAATATTGTAATGGATGTAAAGGGAAAGACGAAAGACAATTCCAAGGCCAGGTTGGACTTGGAAGATATATGCAGACGTCGTATGTTGAATTTGATAAAGGAATGGGAAGTATAAGCAGCCTAAGGCAATTTTTTCACTAGACAAGAAGGATAAAGTGAGACTTTGTAGGTGGATTTAGGGCCTAAAATTTTTTGACGGATACGTGTCGAATTTAAGAAGATGCGTCAACCCGAAAGAGAACAAACTGACGGGTATGAAGAGCCACGATTGTCATGTATTTTTGGAGAGATTAATTTTGATCGTATTTCTAGAATTATTACCGTCGGTCGTTTGGAATCCGTTGACAGAGTTGAGCATATTCTTCAGAGATCTTTCTTCTACTAAGTTGCTTGTCGATTGTCTAGAAAAGCAGGAGAAGGACATTGCAGTAATACTGTACAAGCTTGAGAGGGTGTTCTCTCCTCGGTTCTTCAACTCCATGGAGCATTTGCCAATTCATCTATCCTACGAGACACGTGTTGGTGGGTCCGTCGGTTATCGGTGGATTGTACCCGTTTGAGCGGCATTTGAACTACCTAAAGAGAAAGGTGAAAAATAAGGCTCGGATCGAGGGTTCTATTTGTGAAGGAGATTACAAACTTCTGCTCGATGTATTTCAAGCCACATGTTGCTACTAATAAAATAAGAGCTCCCAGAAACAACGATGGATATCTTGAATCTACTGATGCAATACTGAAAGTCTTCAATGCTTTCGGAAAGCCTTCCGGAAAAATGAAGAAAATATATCTGAATGACGAGGAACTAAGGGCTACTCAGTTATATATATTGCTCAACTACGACGAGGATAAAGTGGAGAAGCTCGAGGGGTAAATAACTAATACGTCCACATTTATGTCATCTATGCATGTAATAGTATCTAATATTATTATTACACTAATTGGTATATGTGTTGTTATTTTCAGCACATTTAATGATGAGGTGAGGTCGAGTAGACAGTACATAATGAATGAAGAACTGGAATAGGAAATAAGACGTCATTTTTCTTCATAGTTGAGTGCATATGTGAGATAACACAGTAATTACTTCTCGTATATGCACTTTGCATAGTAATTAACGGAATGCTGAATTTAATTTCTTATCTTGTGGAACATAGGTCGATCGTCCGGACGCAATACTAGAGAATGAGTCTATTAGAACTCTAGCCAAGGGCCCTTTTTTCGTCAAAATATGGCCAAGCTATTGTGTGAATGGGTTTAGGTTCAAGTCAATAAATGCTCCGATCAGAGAGAACTTTCCAGATCTTGATTCGACCAAAAATAGTTGTTCGTGTATTCGATCTACAAACTATAAAGATGTAGATCCGTACAATGATTTCTATGGCATCTTACGTAAGATTGTGGAGTTGACATATAACTACGTCATAGAGCCGGCTAAGATCGTGTTGTTCAGGTGTGATTGGTTCGATCCAATCCAAGATCAAGGTTGAAAAATTGACAAACATTGTCTTGTGGATATTAACTACCGCCGTCGATATCAAGGATACGAACCATTTGTCCTAGCAAGTCAGGCTCAACTAGTTTACTTCACTACTTATCCTAGACGGGGAACAACTAGGTTAGTTTGGTGGGCAGTATGCAAGACTAAAGCCAGAAATATCTACGATGTTGACGAAATAGCTTATCAGGAGGACGAGCTACCTCTCGTAACAAATACTGTTGATGTGGACACAACGGAAGTTCCATATTACACGTCTAATCGTGTAGAAGAGGTAGAAGTATTCGAAGAGGAAAACGAAGTCGATGAAAGCGAAGATGAGGAGGAAGAGGAAGATGAGGACGTAGAGGATGAAGAAGATAAATTTTTAGAAGATGATTGAAAGTAAACTAAAATGTAAAATATGTTTAACCACTAATTAATCTCCATACAACAATGAATCTTCCATATTACACATCTAATAGTGTCATTTTGTTTAATCCCTAATTAATCTCTATGTTTCCATCAATCTATCCAGATGGCAACTATGATCCGAGCACGTCGCTTGAAAGAGGCACAGATGGCTGCTGAGGAGGTAGTGGTACCTCCTGCTACTGAGGAGGTAGTACTTCCTGCTGCTGCTGAGGAGGTAGTGGTATCTAAAGCAGAGATGAAGGTTAAGGAAGAACTTCCTCCTACTATTAAGGAGGAAGTGATTCCTAAAGTCGAGATAGCTGTGAAAAAGGAGGTGGCACCAGAAGGCAGTTATACCGGGAGTTCCAGTCATCCAGCTCCTACGGATATTGATCTTTCTGGCATGGATCCTACTTATGTGTGAAGTACGTGTAGGCAACTCTAGAGGGGGGTGAATAGAGTATGTGTCGATAATAGCCAATTAAAAATAACTCTAGTAAAGTTCACCCAATAGAAATAATAATCAGAGTATAAGTACGGAATATAAATAGAGATCAGAGAAGCATACGCAGACACAACAGTTTTTAACCTGGTTTCCCTCGTAGAGGACTAGTCCAGGTCTGAGAACTCTAGCTCAGGATTGAAATCTACTATTTGTGAAATAGCGTACAACCACGTGCCTTTACTCAGAAGACCACGCCAACTTCTTACAGATTCGTAGATGGTAAGACTTGGAATTGTCCAAGTAACTTTTTTTGGAACTCTTGCACACCAACTTCTAGTTGACTCGCACTGAGCACCTAGGGAGCTGAGAAAGTTTTGTGGCTAGTTAGATGAGAAGAATAAGCTCTTGAATGTATAGGCTATAGTAGAAGAGAAGATGAGAAGATTGGATGATTGAAAATGAGAGAAATCAATGCCTATATATACTAGTCCAGAGAGGCAGAGTTTGGCCAAAACTCTGTCCCAAATATTCAAATTTTTGGCCGTTGGACAACTAGCAACCAGCAAACCCTAAAAATCAGGTCCTGAAATTAAGGGGGCAGAGTTCGGCCCGAACTCTGTATGGGACAGAGTTCGGCCCGAACTCTGTCTCCTTGGGGACAGAATGTTCAATGGTCTATTTTGGGATTGGTAGGTTTTTGGACTTTTGTTTGTGGAGATCTGGGTGTAAAGTCTAGGATAGAGATATTCAGTACGATTCAACTTACAATAGCCTAGACTCAATAAAAAGTAAATTACAGACTCAGAGAACAAGTAAATAGTAGCATGTCATAACAATTGTAGATGATGTTCGTCTTGAGCTGATGTGTGGTGATCATCTGTTTTGGAGCTTGATGGAGATTGATGTGTCAAGTTAGATAATAGCAGATATCGTCTTGTTAATTATCAAGATTAGGTTGACTGTGATCTAGTTTGGGTCAACAATCTCCCCTATTTTGATAATTGACAAAAATACGATATTTGTATGTCGTAACATTCATACATGGACGCATGGAATAATGATAATAGCTCCCCCGTAGCTCCCCCGTAGATGAACATGGCGGCTCCCCATTAATTGGATGTCCTGAGACAAGTTCTAATCCAAGCAAGCACAACGATATATATTGAAGCTCAAACACATGTCCATACAAGTATCACAAGTATTTATCAAGTGTTTCCAAAGCACAAGCAAATATCACAAGTATTCTCCCCCTTTGTTATTTAGAAAAAGGATAAAGCGATAATGTGGCTCCTCCATAAAAAGTAGACAAAGTGAATATCGGTGGCTGAGGAGGGAGATCTCTCTACTTTTTCCACCACACCGGGCTGAGACGATTGAGAAGCAATTTTCTGCCGTTGCCGCCAAGTTGATCCGGGATGCGATCGACGACTAGAAGGCTCGAACCGTTCCGGAAAAGGGATACAAGGTTGGATCACCCGAGCAGTCGACTGCCATGAAGGCTAGATTCGACGCTCCTAGGTAAAAAAACGGTCGGAGAAGGCGAAGGTGGCTAGGACGAGGGCAGGGAAGTGGTGTGATGGCTCGATTCCCATGACGGAACATTTCGTCGCCTGGTACGTGTTTTACTGTAATATATTATTTTAATGAAAGTAGTAATAAAATATTTAATTTTAATGATAAATATTTTATTATAACAGGTAAAGAAGGGTGCGAACCCCAACATGGTGATGGTCTTGTCTACCCATCGGAAGGACAGAAAGCTCATCGATGATCGGGCAACGCAAACCTATGTAAGTATTACTTTACGTGTCACTAACTTTA